>RWGY01000747.1:0-135261 GCA_007726485.1 Eragrostis curvula | reverse complement strand
TTGCTTCACGACGTCGTCCCAGCCGTTGGTGATGTGCCGGGAAACCTGGTCATGGACTTGCTTCAGCATGCCACCGCCGTTTGGGAAGTAGTTGATGTGCCAGTTGTAGCCTGCCGCTTGGAATGTGGTGGACCTGATGTGGTCGCCCCGGGGCAACGTCTTGGTCCGGGAGTAGTTGTCGATCTTGAGCAGGTGGTGCCCGGAGATCATGGCCAGGGTGATGGACGATGACTGCGAGGATCCGCCGCTGCCACCAGTGGAGAGCGCTGAGAGCGACATGTTGGAGTCGCCGCACAGGCAGTCACCTGGAGAAGAGATAATAAGATCGAGCTGGAGACAAGAGAGATCACAAGAATCTGTGATACAATTGCTATGCAAATGGATTACTACAGACCGATCCAGTGATGTAATTAAAGGAAGCAAACGGCAGATTATTAATTATATGAGAAACAATTCAGAAATATCGCAAGATGGAGATGTTGTACACGAACAGGTGAGGAAAGGAAGATACACCAACAGATCAAAACACGATTTGTTTGCTATCGGAGCAGAGACGACGTACCGCTTGACAAAGACGCAAAGTTGGCTGCTGGGAGATGGATGGACTTGGCTGCGTGCTCGTATCCCTCCTCCTTTCCCTACGGCGCAAATGAGCTTGATCACTGATTGGCCGTGGCTCTTCTTATAGAGGGTTCTGGGGCCAAGGCACAGTGGATTGGGGAATTGGGGAATGGACGAATGGGTTCGGAAAGTGGAGAGGAAAGGGGGTGCGAAAGCTTCTGTGCCATTCTTGGCAAGGTTAAGCTGGACGGCTGCTGAGATAGTATGACTTGGCGCCCCCAGGGTGCTAAAACAAAGCGATGAGCATGCGTTTAATGTTCTACTTTGCCTTGGCGCTGTGGTCACAAGTCACCACCTACTAAGATGAAGCATTGGGGTGTAGCGGTGTACGTTAAAGTTGCACCTGGCTTCTCTGGAGCACCGAAATGCGTTTCAAGTCTCTGCTTCTGGTTGTAGAGGGTTCTGGGGCCAAGGCACAGTGGAGTGGGGAATTGGGGAATGGACGAACGCGGTGGGAAAGTGGAAAGGAAATGTGCGAACTACCTCAATGGCTTGTGTCTTTCCATTCTTGGCAAGGTTAAGCTGGACGGCTTTCTGTGATTTGACTTGGCGCCCCGGTGGTGCTCAAACAAAGCGCCGCTGGGTCTGGAGTCTAGATGAAGAAATGAGCCAGCGTGTGGTGGTCGACTTGGGCATGATTGGTTCTCTTCCCGTCGCTACCTGCTCGGTCCTGGAGAGCCAGGTTCCAGAGAGCCTGCAGCGTACGAGCCTGGCTCGTGAGAAACGAAATTCAGTTTTCGTTCCCCATGAGCCAGGCTGGGCGCTTCTTCCTGCATGCGGATGTGCAAGCGAGACAGGGATACGGGCAACCAATCACTTGCCACTTGCATATGCGTAGCCTGGCCGGATGTGATGCAGACAACCAATCGCTTCGATGTTGCATCCTATGAGCCTGGTTGGGCATATGTGCCCAACCAATCAGGCCTTAGCCTTGTGCTGTGGTTACCACTCACCACCTACTGAGATGAAGCATTGGGTGTAGCGGTGTACTAAGGGCGTGATTGGTACGCTGCATTTCACCCAACCAGGCTCCCGAGATGCAAGATGAGCTTGATTGGTAGCCTGGAGTAACGCCTGAGCCTGTCTCAACTGGTGCAAAAGCACTGGTCCAGACTGGTTCCACAGATACGAATTAAATCTGCGTTTCTACCGGGCCTGGCTGGCTTTGTGCAGCGGGAGCAAGCAGGTTGAGCCGAGTAAGAGAGCGGGCGTGCAGGTACACTGTCCAACCGATCACCATCCGTCCATGTCCTGGCTGGACGCAGATGGAAGCCAAACAAACTGGTGTGGATGTACCGATCCTGGCCAACAAGAGCCTGGAGCTGCTGGTGCGAGCCAGGCTACAATGGGCAAGGAACCAATCGCGCCCTAAGTTGCCCCTGGCTTCTCTGGTGCACAGCAAATGCATCCGAGTCTCTGCAGCAGAAAGTGGTGGCCTCCTGGATACCCAGCGCTCCGAGCTCCGACGGCAAAAATCTTTCTGCCGTTGTACTTTTTCAACCAGACTCCGAGAATGGATAAAGTTCACACTCCTTTTTGGATATGATTAAGCTACGTACCTTAACCAACAAGCAAGAAACAGGCTTGTTCATTTGAAACCGGCATTCACAATCAACACTATATTATCTGAACTATTTTGGTTACTCAGTTCAACCAAGCAGTGTCAACAAGAAGTGAAAAACAAAAACAAAAAACTAAAATGATGAGACAGATAATATGTGCTTTGGGATGATGGATGCCTCATTATCATGCCTCAAATATTTCAACATAATCTGAATTGCTTTTAATTTACTTATGAAATACTGGGTGTAAGAAATAACATGAACTTTACTTCAGATATCATATCTTAATAAACTGATGACCAGAAATCTTGCAATGTCCAGATACAAGAACAAATAACACATCATGTTCAGAAAGACGCCAACATAACCATGCTGAAATCATTCTGAAATTCTGATTCTACAGGTAGTTCAAGTCTCATCAGGTTCATGACCCGCTTAAGTATCCTCATGTCCATCTACTATTTCAACATAGCCCAAAAGGTAAGAACAGATCTTTTCAAAAACAGATGGACCTTAAATAACTTTGCACTGCTCTGTGTATCATTCAAAACAGGGACCTCAAAAATTCTCAAACGTTATTTCCTCCTCATGTTTAGAGGAGGTTGATGGTTATGATGTCATAATAAGAACCAATGTGTGACGTCTCATAAAATTTTACCACATTAAACATTTATAAACTGCTTGGCAGCTGCTGTTCTCAAAGATGGTTCTGGAGGCAAGGCACGGTGGGCTGGGGAATGGCGAATGGGGTGGGGGAATAGAGAGGAAAGTGGCAGGTTTGTCTTTCTTCCATTCCTGGCAAGGTGACGGAGACATTGGCTTATGAGATATGACTTTTGCGCCCCAGGGGCCTGAAAAAAAGTGCCTGCCTGTAGTGGTCAAGTTAGCCTTGATGTTGTGGTCACCACCTACTAACATCAAGCATCGGGATGCAGTGCTGCACTGTTAAGCTTGACATGGCAGAATGGTTTCGTTCCGTTTCTGCTCCGAATCGTTTCGCAAAATCACCGTTTGGAACCGCTCCGAGCGATTCCAAACAGAATCAGAAACTATTCGAGCACCCAATCGGACCCTTAATCCACATGCAAGAAACAAGCTTGCTCTCAATTCGGAACCAACATTCTCTGGACTACCAACCCAATATCATCCGAACGATTTCAGTTAACCAGTAGAGGAAACAAACATAGACAACAAGAAGGGAACATACAAAATAACAATAATAGTGGGGCAGATAATATAAATACGAACAATACAGAACATGGTTTTCTATAATACACTTGGATTGATGGATACCTCAGAATCATGCCTGAAATAAATACATTATACCCTTGTTTGATTTTATTATATAATATAGAGAAGGGTAAGTGATACCATGTCCTTTAAGATACCAAGCCGAAATAAGCTGATTACTGGGCATCTTGCAGTGCCCAAATACAAGAAAAAATAACACATCATGTTTAGAAAGATGCCAACAAAACCATATGCCAAAGTCTGTTACCTGAAGAAGCAAAAATGCACTGGCGAATTGAGTGTAATTCTGAAAGCTTCTTAAGTAGGCTCATGTCCATCCACACTATCAACATACATCAAAAAGAACTGATCCTTTGAAAAACAGGGACCTAGAAATGGAGGCATGTAACAGATTACATGATCTTACCAGCAAGCACAGTTAAAACTACAGAGGTACTTATTAATTTTACCTTTGACTATCTTTGTACCCTCTCTGAAAGTGAATGGAACATATACTGAACAAAATACATCGATCAGCATTAGTAACGAACAACTACAAATGAGTCTGTTATACGATATATTATAGTAACAACACCATGCTGTCGCAAACTAATTTTAGGTACTTGTTTCAGCAAGCACAGAAATTGTGTAACTGAACAGAGTGACTTGCAATCAAAGCCTGAGTGCATGATGAACCTGGACATCTTACAACAGAACACATGCCACAATTAGCAAACAAAGCATCAAGGTCCACAAGGAGGTTTATGTTCGTTAAATTATCAGAAGATGTTTCTGCAGGATTAGTTGCTTAACAACTAGCAACGGCTATCCAGAGTCCATAGCCAATGTCCAAAGGCTATCCATCTATAGCTACCAGCCTACCACAAATGGACCCTAATGTTCTTCATCCATATCAGTGAAGAGTAAGCTTGGACATGAGCTCCTCGAGAACTGTCGGGCAGCTACTAGCAAGATGGTTGAAGCCATCAGTTGCCATGGCCGCATTCAGATTGGTTGCCTTGAGGAATTCAAAGCATTTCTCCTTGAGCCCCTGACAATTGTGCTGCTCGGCCAGCGCGAGGGTGTTCACCACCGAGCTGGTGTCAATGCACCCGCACAGCTTGTCCTCGCATATTAGCTTCAGCCTCTGGAGGTTGAACCTGTCCGCCGCTTCAAGCAGATGCTGCGACATTGCTGCTTCCTCTTCCTTGCTCATCTCCGGCACCGTGTCGGTGTACATGAACTGCAGCACGCCTCTCAGGACCCGTGGTTCGATGTCCTCGATGTGTATGGCGCTGCTGCCCGCACCCTCCTTCATCGGGCCGAGGAGCTTCGCCTTGAAGACCGGCGACCGCGCGGCGAGCACGCACCTGTGAGCTTCGAACCTCCACCCGCCGGCCTCAAGAGTGACGTCCGCACAGACCTCGCTGGACAGCAGCTCCCCGAAGTGGCGGTGCATGTCGGACGGCGGCACCGCCACGAAAGGGGCAGCCTTTACCGCGCGGAAGCCGTCGAAGACCACGACGTCGCACTGGAGCGTGAAGCTGCCGTCTTCCCTGAGCAGCCCGCTCACTGGTTTCTCCAGGTCCTCCTCCTTGATGAACTTGAAGAGCCACCACCCTCCCTTGAGGTTCTTCACGATGGGGCTCTTGCGTGAGGTGCCCGGGGCCGGCTTGCCGGCGTGGTCGAGTAGGCAGACGGTGAACTGCGCTTTCACGGGCTTGGAGACGGCGCTGTCGAGGACGAGCTGCAGGGAGACGTAGCCGCGGGCGCGCTGGATCAGGCGGCCCGGGCGGCCGCAGTTGGGGAAGAAGTTGATGTGCCAGTCGTGGCCTGCCGCTTGGAAATTGGAGGATCTGATGTGGCCGCCGCAAGGCACGGCCTTGGTCAGGGAGTAGCTGTCGATCTTGAGGAGGTGTTGCCCAGTGGCCGCGGTGGCGGTGATGGAGGAGGAGGACGGCGGCTTCGAGGACCCCTCGCTGCCGCCGCCGACGGATGTCGCCGAGACCGACATTTCAAGCCTGCAATTAGGGGCGGCGTGAATTTCAGGTTCACCGCAAGAACAAAACAAGCAAGTGAATTGGAGACAAAATCACAAGAATTCGTGAGGCATATGAAGTGCTAGTGAGTTATTGAAGCCCCGTTTATCGAGGAAAAAGAAAACAAGCGATGAATCCCTACTTCTCCGAACAACATTTGACACATTTCACAAAAAGTTGGTGATTTTCCTCTACTGGAAGAGACAAAAAAGGGAGAGATGCCAAAAGATCGAACCCACCACTTGCACGGAGCTTTGTAGTTCGCGAAATGCAGCAGAGGCTGAAGGCTTCTTCCGGTCAGCCGTCCGGCGGCAGACGAACCAGCGCTCCTTCTCCACCTACCAGGACGCAGCTCTGTTCTTGGAGAGGGTTTTCAGCGAAGTTGAGTGGGGAATGGAAGAAGGGGAGGGGAAAGCTTCAGTCAAAAAAAAGGAAAGGAGAAAGTATGGATGTCAGGATGTGATTGGTTTTTTTTTTTTTTTTTTTTTTTTTTTTGAGGGGAAAGTATGGATGTCAGGATGTGATTGGTTTCTTTTTTTTTTTTATCTTGTGATTGGTTTCTTGGACGCATTGCTAGGGGTTTGGTTTCCTTCCTGGCAAAGGTCCTGGGCTTGGCTTATAGATGGGCCTAACCAAAATCGGGTTGCTAAAAGTTGGACCTTCCAGTTTGCTGTCGGCCTTTCGGCCAGTGGCAGTGTTTTTTTCCACCGTAAAGAGAAATTTGTTGCTTAAAAATTAAAAAAAAAGGTAAAAGAGAACTTAAAAAAAGGTAAAAGAGAAAAATTTGGGAACCCTGATTTTTTAAAACTATTATAACTGATATGGTTTTTTTAAACTATCATAATTGAAATTAGACAGTCAACCATTCATGGTTTTTTGGATATAGCATGTATATGGTATAGAGCAACTCCAGCAGTTCCCCTTTCCTCTCCCCTAAACCCAAAAAACTGTCGTTTGATGTATGGGAGGTCAAAAAACATGCTCCAGCAGTTCCTCTATCCCATCCTCTCTTTTACTCCATGCATCAAATTCTCTCCTCCATCTCCTGAATAGAGGGGATCGCTCTCCTCTCCCCTACTCCAACCGCCCCCGGCGCGAAACCGTTTTCCCCTTCCCGCTCCCTCCCGTCGCGTGCGCGCCGCTCCCGCCTCCTCGTCCCGCCAGCGCCGCCGCTGCCAAATCCCGCCGAAGCGCCGCCGACCGCCGTCCCCCGAGCCTCAGAATCGATGCGCCATGGCCTGCCGTCCTGATTCGGGTCGATTTTGGAGCGCAGTGGCCATGGAGGCGTCCTCGGTGTGAGCTCGCCGTTCATGGAGCTTGCCATGAGCAGTGGAGTCCTACCGCCGGCGTGCCCGCAGATCCACCCCCACATGGCGGCGCGCCAATGTAGGACGACGCGGTGCCAGCGCACCGTGCAACCGGAGGAGAGACACGCCTCCCTCATCGGCGGCGCGGGCCCGGAGCAGGGGCGTGCCTCCTCCCTCGTCGGCGGCGCTGGCCTGGACCATGGCGCATGCGACGGCCCCTCCGTCCGCCGCGCGTGAAGTCCTCGCGTGAAGGCTGTCCCGACGGCACAGCAGGGCCGCGGCCAGTGGCGGGGTGGCGCGCATTGGTCGACGACCTCTCCGGCGTCCTGTAATGTGTGCGGCACGGCGCGACGGCCTGTCCACAGGAGCCGCGACGACCTGCGGCTCAGCGTGCTTGCGACCTGCCGCGCCGGGAGCCGCGTGTGGGGGCCGGCCTTTCCCTGACCGCGAGTAGGGGGCTATGCAACGTGGTGGCCGGCGAGCAAGGGCGGCATGGCGGGCCGAGAGCAACGGGGATGGCGCATCCAAGGTGCTCGATGAAATGGCCAAGAGAGAGGAGAAGGGGAAAGGTGGGGTGGTGACGTGGCATTGTGGGGTCCATAGAAAGGGGAGAGGGTTTTAGGGGAACTGCTTGGCATAAAATTTACGGTTGAGGCTAAAGGCGGATCCTCCCTCTATACATGCATGGGCCTGTTTCGCTTTCTGCTTGGGGCCAGCTCCCAGGCCTTACTGCAGCTAGTGCTGTCCAAACGGGCGACACGGCCCGGTCCGGCCCGAACACTAAATGACACGGTCCATTTAATTTCGGGTTGCCACGGCACGTAATTCATTTCGGGCCGTACCGTGCCAGCCCACGTGCCTAAGCGATGGCCCACGGCACGGCCCAAAAATATATAATCATGTCGGGCCAGTCCGTTAGGCACGTAAGCTCGTTATAGCCTGTTAGGCCCGTTTAGCCCATTAGTGTAAATATATAGCAAAATGAGTCCTAAAATGGGGGGCTTGAGATTTGAACCAAAGACCTCATAGTCTAGAGTGAAGGGTTTTACCATCAGACCAAGTTTCTTTCTTGAGTCTAAGAATTCAAAATATATTTACTATTCTCTATCCGGGCTCGTGTTTTGATGGGCCATTAGTTTTGTGTGCCGCGGCTTAAATGGGTCGTGCACGTGCCGCCCGTCGGGCCACGCTCTCGACCCAAGAACGGCATGGAAAATTTTACCGGACCGGCCCGACACGAAATTAAACAGGCCGTGCCGTGCTTGGACCAGGCTAGCTAAAAATTACATGCTTCAGGCCGGCCCGCTTGGCACGGCCCGTTTGGACAGCACTAAGACTTGACTCCAACAATGGTTGATACCCAAAACCTATATTGAATGTAAACAGTGCTTTTGGTACAACACCCACAAGCTTACATCTCCAACAGAAGTCCTTTCCCCAATTCCAAATCCCTCTCCGCCGCCACATGGATCTGCAAGGGATTCCTTCTTTTCCCAGTCGCTACGACCCCACGGGGCGCCGCACTTGCCGCGGCTCAGGCGCGCCTGCCCCTCGCGCCTGCCGCGTCCCCGCCGGTGCTCGCAGCCCCAGCCCCAGCCGCCGCCGACGTCGAGCCGCCCACATGGCCGCCATGGCCACCACCCGCCGCCGGTCGCGGCGCGGCTCCTAGGGCCCCAACTCTGACCTCTCCCGCATCCTCACCGACTGCATCCGTCGCGGGGACACCGCCGCTGCCATGGCTGCCTTCGATGCCGTCGTATCCGATGCTGACGCGGCTCCTGCGCCCCGCCTCGCCACGCATCCGTACAACCAGCAGCTCCATCTCCTCGCCTCGGCGGCGAAGAGGACGCGGCGGCGAAAGAGGATGCGGCGGCGGAAGAGGATGTGGCGGCGGAAGAGGAGGAGGAGCGGGCGCGGTGGCGGCAGAGGAGCTCCGCGACGACGACGGGCGCGGCGCTTCGCGCCCCATTGCTCGGTCACGGGGTGAGCGGTTGCTCAAAATAGGTAGGGGTCTAGGTCTTCTGTTGCAAATAGTTTTTGCATATTTTAAAATTGTTATGAAATATTCATTCATGTGGCTGTCCATAACCCCCACAATCAAAGCTGGTTATGTAACCATTCATACATCAATTTTGTAACTCTTGCTTTAACTCTCTCTTTCTCTCTTGTATCACTATATATAAAGGAGGGTTCGTATGTACTCAGAATAAGAAGAATAACAAGAGCATTTTCATTGTCTCTCTCAATCTCTCTGTTCTCCACATGTCTACATCCCTTTACGATAGTCAAGCACTTTATATTTAACACGTTATCAGCACGAGCGTCTCTAAGACTATCGTGAATCAGATTGTTGCTTAGGAAATATTTTATTATCATATCCTTTTACAAGGTAAGATATTAATTTGATTTGTTTTACTTACCTGTTGCTTTTGTTCTGTTATTTATGCTTTTGCAATTGTACATTGTAGTTCAACTATGTCGAATCTTACCAAACTTGATATCACGGCTTTGGATATCACCGGCAAGAACTACTTGTCATGGGTGCTTGATGCTGAAATTCACTTGAATGCCAAAGGGCTTGATGAAACAATAAAAGATGGGAATAAAGCATCTGATCAAGATAAAGCTAAGGCCATGATTTTTATACGCCACCACCTCCACGAAGGTCTAAAGGCTGAATATCTTACTGATAAAGATCCACTTGTTCTTTGGAACAAGTTGAAAGAAAGATATGATCATCAAAAAACAGTAATTCTCCCTAAAGCTCGTTATGCTTGGTTGCACCTGAGGTTGCAAGATTATAAAACTATTTCTGAGTATAATTCAGCCATGTTCAATATCACTTCACAATTGTTGTTATGTGGAGAGAAGATTACTGATGAGGAAATGTTGGAGAAAACATACTCCACATTCCATGCTTCAAATGTGCTGCTTCAGCAGCAATACCGTGAGAAAGGTTTCAAGAAATACTCTGAGTTGATTTCTTGTTTACTAGTGGCTGAACAAAATAATGAGCTTTTGATGAAGAACCATGAATCACGCCCAACTGGTTCAAGTCCATTGCCTGAATCAAATGCAACAAGATACGAAAACAACAACAGAGGACGCGGCCGCGGTCGCGGTCGCAGTCGTGGTCGTGGGCGTGGGCATGGATTTGGATATGGATATGGTCGTGGTCGAGGAAATTATAGTGTTCAGTTCAAGAACACTACCAATCCTCATAAGGGACAAGAAAAGGGAGAAAAAGAGAAAGGTCAAATAACTGAAAATGCATGCCATCGTTGTGGAGGAAGAACTCATTGGGCGCGAAACTGCCGCACGCCTAAATACCTTGTTGATCTCTATCAAGAATCACTTGAGAAGAAAAGGAAAAATATAGAGACAAATTTTGCAAGCACTAGTGGTAATGGTATTTATGGTGATGAACAATTTGAAGCGGCGAATCATGAAGAACATGGCAGCTATGACGCAACCCATTTGGATGTTTCTGATTTCTTTGCTTAAGAATAATTCATCTAGTATTTACTTCATACTATATGTAAGAATAAATATGATGTCTTCATAACATCCCATGTAATAGCTGCCTTTATTAATGAATAAATTCAGATATTGATGTTTCTATATTCATATAGATAACAAGCTTTGCTATAATGTTTTATTCATGTATTGTTTTACTTTGAAGTGTATGGATGAGCCATTACCTCAAGAGCTTCCGCATGAAGATGATATATGTATTATTGACAGTGGAACAACACATACCATATTGAAAAGTAAACTGCATTTTTCCACTCTTGTTCTTCGAGATGCATATGTGAATACAATATCTGGAAGTGCTAAATTGATAGAGGGCTCAGGAATAGCCCAAGTAATTTTACCTTCTGGGACAAAGGTAAACATAAAGGAGGCACTTTATTCCCCAAAATCTGAAAGAAATTTATTGAGTTTCAAAGATATTCGCCGAAATGGCTATCATATTGAGACTATATGTGAGGATGATTTAGAATACCTCAATATTACAAAGATGTCCTCGGGGAAAAAGTATGTATTGGAAAAATTACCAGAATTACCTTCTAGATTATACTATGCGAGGCTTACCAAGAATGAATCATATATGGTGGTGGAGCAAAATTTGACTAACAAAAATAATTTTATTATTTGGCATGACCGGTTAGGCCATCCCGGATCAGTGATGATGCGAAAAATTATTAATAATTCATGTGGTCATAAATTAAAGAATCAAAAGATTCTTCAAGCAAGTGACTTCTCATGTATCGCATGCTCTCAAGGAAAATTAATTGTGCGCCCATCACCGGCTAAAATTGGGCATGAATCTCTTGCATTTCTAGAGCGTATACAAGGAGATATATGTGGACCCATTAATCCAGCAAGTGGACCATTTAAATATTTTATGGTCTTAATTGATGCATCGACTAGATGGTCACATGTCTCCTTGTTATCAACCCGCAATTTGGCATTTGCGCGTCTATTGGCTCAAATTATCAAGTTAAGAGCACAATTTCCAGATAGTCCTATTAAGGCTATACGCTTGGATAATGCCGGTGAATTTACATCAAAAGGTTTCAATGGCTATTGCATGTCGATCGGAATAAATGTTGAACATCCTGTAGCACATGTTCATACCCAAAATGGTCTTGCAGAGTCACTAATTAAACGGCTCCAATTAATTGCAAGGCCGTTACTTATGAAGTCAAAACTCCCAACATCTGCATGGGGCCATGCTATTTTGCATGCAGCAGCATTAATTCGCATCAGGCCAACAAGTTACCATTCCTCTTCCCCGTTACAATTGGTGTTTGGAAAAGAGCCAGATATTTCCCATCTAAGGACTTTTGGATGTGCGGTATATGTTCCGATTGCTCCACCAAAACGCACTAAGATGGGACCTCAAAGAAGGTTGGGAATATATGTTGGGTATGAATCCCCATCAATAATTAAGTATCTTGAACCGTCAACGGGAGATTTATTTACAGCAAGATTCGCTGATTGTCATTTTGATAAATCAAATTTCCCAACAACAGGGGGAGAGAATAAGCAGCTGAATAGAGAAATAAGTTGGAATGAATTATCATTATCTCACTTTGATCCTCGTACAAAACAATGTGAGCAAGAAGTTCAAAGGATAATTCATTTACAAAGATTAGCGAATAATTTGCCAGACGCTTTTACAGACTCAAAAAGAGTGACACAGTCTCATATTCCAGCTGCTAATGCTCCTGAGAAAATAAATGTCCAAGAAGGACAACCGTCTACTGCTAATGAATCAAAACCTACTGTGAAACGTGGTAGACCATTGGGTTCCAAAGATAAAAATCCTCGAAAAAGAAAAGGAGCGAAGAATATAGATGGTCAAATCGAGGAAATAAATGTTCAAGAAAAATCCCATGAAGGGGTAGAAGACATGATAGATATTAATAGAGAAGAAATAAAGGTACCTAATTCATCAGAAAATGAGATCTCATTGAACTATGTCATGTCTGGAAAACTTTGGAACCGTGATAAAGTTATTATTGATGATGCATTTGCATATAATCTAGCGCTAGAAATTATGGATGAAAATGAGGATCAAGAACCTCGATCAGTCGAGGAATGCATGCAAAGAAAAGATTGGCCAAAATGGAATGATGCAATTCAAGCAGAACTAGATTCTCTCATGAAAAGAGAAGTTTTTGGACCTGTCACTCGTACACCTGATGGTGTCAAACCTGTTGGTTATAAATGGGTCTTTGTTCGGAAAAGAAATGAGAATGGAGAAATTACAAGATATAAGGCACGACTAGTTGCCCAAGGATTCTCCCAAAGACCTGGTATAGATTATGAAGAAACATACTCTCCCGTGATGGATGCAACGACTTTCAGATATTTTATTAGTTTGACAATAAAAGAGAATCTTGATTTGCATCTAATGGATGTTGTTACAGCATATTTATATGGATCACTTGATAGTGACATATATATGGAACTCCCAGAAGGATTTAAGCTGTCAGGAGCAGGTTCTCGAGAGCAATATTCAATAAAATTGAACAAATCACTTTACGGATTGAAACAATCTGGACAAATGTGGTATAATCGTCTGAGTGAATATTTGATAAAAGAAGGGTATAAGAATGACTCTATCTGTCCATGTATATTCATAAAAAGATCTGGATCTGAGTTTGTTATAATAGCAGTATATGTTGATGATCTAAATCTGATGGGCACACCTCAAGGACTCAATGAGGCAATAAATTGCTTGAAGAAAGAATTTGAAATGAAGGATCTGGGGAGAACTAAGTTTTGTCTTGGACTGCAAATTGAACATCTTAAAGATGGCATTATGTTGCATCAAGCAACTTATATCGATAAAATACTCAAGCAATTTTATATGGATAAAGCACATCCGTTGAGTACCCCAATGGTTGTGAGATCACTTGATGTAACTAAAGATCCTTTCCGACCCCCAGAAAGTGACGGTGAAATTCTCGGTCCTGAAGTGCCGTACCTAAGTGCCATAGGAGCACTGATGTATCTCTCTACTCATACGCGTCCTGACATTGCATTCGCTGTTAATTTATTAGCAAGATATAGTTCATGTCCTACGAGACGACATTGGAACGGTGTAAAACATATACTTCGTTATCTTCAAGGTACAAAGGACATGGGTTTATATTTTTCTAATGCATGCAAGGAGGAATTAGTTGGTTTTGCAGATGCTGGGTATCTATCTGATCCACACAATGGTCGTTCTCAAACTGGATACGTATTTTTATGTGGTGGTACATCTATCTCGTGGCGTTCAATGAAGCAAACTATAGCAGCAACTTCATCTAACCATGCAGAAATTTTGGCAATCCATGAAGCTAGTAGAGAATGTGTCTGGTTGAGAAATATGACACATCATATTCAGAAGGAATGCAACCTACTTCCCGAAGGACAAGCACCTACGGTGATATATGAGGATAATATGGCTTCCATAACCCAACTAAAGGAGGGATACATCAAAGGAGACAGAGTGAAGCATATCTCGCCAAAATTTTTCTTCACTCATGATCTTCAAAAGGATGGTGTTGTAGCAGTTCAACAAATTCGTTCAAGCGAGAACCTGGCAGACTTATTCACCAAGACGCTCCCTACTTCAGTTTTCAAGAAATTAATTTATGGTATTGGACTGCGACAACTAAGAGACATTAAGTGATATTGCCATCAGGGGGAGTGATCACGTATGTACTTTTTTTTCCTTAACCATGGTTTTTTCCCACTGGGTTTTTCCTTGGCAAGGTTTTTAATGAGGCATACGTATTCACTGTTAACGGACAGCCAAAGGGGAGTGTTATGAAATATTCATTCATGTGGCTGTCCATAACCCCCACAATCAAAGCTGGTCATCTAACCATTCATACATCAATTTTGTAACTCTTGCTTTAACTCTCTCTTTCTCTCTTGTATCACTATATATAATAAAGGAGGGTTCGTATGTACTTAGAATAAGAAGAATAACAAGAGCATTTTCATTGTCTTTCTCAATCTCTCTGTTCTCCACATGTCTACATCCCTTTACGATAGTCAAGCACTTTATATTTAACAAAAATCTATTTTTAGTATAAGTGACTCATGGGTCATGTGTTGTAACTGCAGCCGATCTGTGTGCTTCCACTGTCCCACAGCCGACGACAGTTGAAAGCTCTCTTCCCCTTCGCGAATCGAAGATGGAGCAGCGCGAGATGCACAGAGTGAGGCTCGGCACCCAGGGCCTCGAGGTAATCGATCGCCAACCCTACCTCCGTTCCGTCCGAATGCTAACCATACTTCAGATCCTCGAATTTGTTCTCAGCCTTGTAATGGTGGGACTAAAATCGCTGTACCGTATTTATCTGAAGAATCCCGTTTGTCCCTCGCATTTAGTCCAAAAATCCTGCATATAAAACTATGAAAGATGCGATCTTGAAAGAGACACAGATGAAATATACAATTTCGTGTATGCGCTAGGAAACCCAGTACCATTTTCTTGCGATTGGTCGGGTCTTGTGAGTGGATTTGATCAATTGGGGATGCGCGATGTGCCTTGCAGGTGTCCAAGCTTGGCTTCGGGTGCATGGGCCTCACCGGAGTCTACAACGCCCCGGTCCCTGAGGAAGCCGGGACGGCGATTATCGTGCACGCATTCGAGGCCGGCATCACCTTCTTTGACACAGCAGATGCATATGGGCCGCACACCAATGAGGTCCTGCTTGGAAAGGTAGTCGTTCTTATTCCAGTATTTCGTGAATGTCTAACTTGGCTGGAAGCCGATGAAACTCGAAAGGAAGGATGATTGTATAGGCATTGTGTGTTTTTGCTGATTTTCGCAGCATTTTAGGATTCTTTGGTGGCACAAAAATTATATTTTGGCGAGTTGTATTATGATACAATGGTCCAATGTTTCTCCAATAAATCCACTGTAAAGCAGTTACTTATTTGGCACTTCAGTGAATTACCCGCTATTTGTTCATGGATTGCGTTTTGGCATATACCTGGTTGAAACTGGATTGAGAATTCCTGTGTCTTTACAGACCTGACTACCACATTTCTGGCTTTCTCAATCACTACAGTTGTTTGATCCACTGCCTAATTCATAATGATATGGACTGTAGAGTTTATAAAACTTTGATTGATGTGGTGTGGGATTATTTTGAATCAAAATCAGCAGCTTCAGACTCAAGGCCATCCTTCCCAATGCATTACGGGCACAAGAGTGCAGGCATGTAAAATTCAATTCATTGATGAGTACTCTTGCATGACCGTAGCCCTCATGTACCAAAGTTCGCATCCACCATATCTCGGCAATGCTATTGCTCGAGTCTGTTGTCCAGTGTCAAGTGCCATCCTTTTCAGGAAACCTAGTTGTCATCACCCTTGAACAGTATTAGAGAATGGAGCTGTACTTGTTTTGCTTTGGTGAAATATCAGGGCACAGAGCAATTCTTTCCTTTGTAAATTCCATGTATGATGAATCCTATCATGCACCTGTCCGTTCTGCTCACGGTGGTTGCATGTATGACATTTGGTCAAAACTAAATACACAGATTTAAAAACATTGATGAGCAGAATTACTAGGTAAGATCCTTTTTCGTCTTTAGACAGAAATTAAGCTAAAAATTCTGGATGACACAGTGAGCACTGTTGGTTTAGACTCTAGAATGTGCTTACCCAAACATCCTTCAGTTTTACCGAAACTCTTAATATTATTCTTGCTAGTTGCTAGTAGGAGTTTTGATTTGGCTATAGTATGGAAAATGCAACAGAGGAGATCATGAGCAGTATTCAAGTAAACACATCTGTGAATGGCTTTGAAACCCCCTTTTGTCAACTTATATGGCTACAAAATTCTCACCCCTTTCTCACGTGATTTGTCCTATAACTCTTACTTAGAGATCATATCTCTTCTATGAGACCTACACTGGCAGGAAGTTACCTTAATGCTTTATCCACAAATCTGTTTGTCCCAATCCTTGTTGAGCTGGTAGTCCGAGGTGCAACCCTGATATTAAGTGATCTGGGATCACAAACGTACCTATTCTATATGATATGATTTCAGCCCCTATTGAAAAGCCTGCTGGATCTTTATACTCGGCCGGTCTTTCCCCCACCGGCCGAGTATAAAGAGCTTGCTGACTCCTGAATTGGCAGTCCTGTTCCTCCTTGACTGCATGTCTAAGCCACATGCTGAAAATGTGAACCGTATATTTTTCTCGGTGTAATTTGGAGAAATTTTTGTTGAGCAGGCACTGAAACAGCTGCCCCGTGAGAAGGTGCAAGTGGCCACCAAGTGTGGCATTGCAGGATTTGATGCCAGTGGGATGCGAGTGAAGGGCACCCCGGATTATGTGCGTGCGTCCTGTGAAGCAAGCCTTCAGCGCCTTGATGTTGACTACATTGATCTATACTACCAGCATCGCATTGACCAGTCGGTGCCTATAGAGGAAACGGTGTGTATCTGTTGATTACGCTTTGTGCTTGTGCATTTCATCCACTCTCTGACATCATCAATGTGTGAGTGTAGATGGGGGAACTCAAGAAGTTGGTCAAAGAAGGGAAAGTGAAATATGTTGGCTTGTCAGAGGCCAGCCCAGATACAATTCGACGGGCACATGCAGTTCATCCAATCACTGCAGTACAGTTGGAGTGGTCCCTGTGGACCCGAGATATAGAGGAAGATGTAATACCAGTCTGCAGGTTCATGCATCCTCTATCTCCTACAGTTGTAGCAATTTTGTCTATTTTAGTACAGAATATTTACGATGTTCCATGTTTATTTGCTTTCATACATTTTTTTCTATATATTCGAATTTATACTAGGAGCCTTGATCTGGTTTTCTAAATTTTATTGAATATCCATGGACGACGTATGTTGTGCTGATTGAGTCTCAATATCTTGGTACAGCAAGATCAGTTGAAAACTGCTTATTATTGAATAAAAATGAATATTTAAATGTTATATAAAATTACTGCTGTTTATGTTCAGTTTAACCATTTACAAAATTATGGTTCCTGATTGTTACTGTTTAAATCAGCAATATATATTGATGCTTGCAGTATACAATTTGTTATTCATAGCCTATTTGGTTTAGTAAAATGCTAAAAGCTAATTAATTATCTGTCTTATTAGCTTCACAATCATCAGAGTTCAGTTTGCATGTCGTGTAATTCTGACTCTTCATTTAGGCTACCATGGTTACTTTCTATATTGAACCTACTGGTCTGAAGCAATGTGATATAGATCTTTTAAAGTGATGCATTTTGGGGATTTCTGTTGTATGGCTTGGAAGCTAGCTTATGTTTAGACGAAGTTGACTCATTAGCTCTAACACGATGCAATTCCTTATTAACTTATGCCTCATTTTATCTTTAATTCACTGAACCCGCATTTCATTCCTTTGTCTGTTTGGCATAACTAATATTAGTTGCCTTCAGGGAGCTTGGCATTGGAATTGTTCCATACAGCCCACTTGGCCGTGGCTTTTTTGCTGGCAGGGCAGCCATAGATAGTGTACCATCGGAAAGTTTACTGGTAAATGAAAGCTACACTACTTTGATCATCTTCGAGTCATAAGTTATTGATGTTGTTTGTTGTGACTTAGTGTCTACTCTGCCTCTTTTCAGACCAGACATCCTAGGTATACTGGGGAGAACTTGGAGACGAATAAAATTTTATATAAAAGACTTGAAATGCTGTCAAAGAAGTATGGGTGCACCCCAGCTCAACTTGCTCTCTCCTGGATCCTTCATCAAGGGGAGGATGTAGTTCCAATTCCTGGTAGTGTCTTGTCATCTTGAGCTAACAACAAGTTATCCTCATAATCAGGCATATTATGGTTATAATTTCATTGAACGCCATGTTCCATGGCCATCCACCAGCAAATAGGATTCAGCAAACCTTTTACTTCACAAATATTTTTAACTTCAAAATTTCTTGTAAAAATATTGATGATGGGTTATAAATGCAGTTCATCTGCAAATAAACAAACACCGTATGATGCTATTTAAGCCATGAAGCAGATCTATCTGTAAAATACGTTGGCGATCCTGAATCCTGACTGTGAACACTGACTTGTAACCTCCAAGCACAAAAGAACTTCAACGTTTCCAAAATCTTTGGACTTTTTTTTTTATTCTGACCAAGAGCAACTCCTCTTCATTAATCCTTAGGAATGCAGTTACCAAAATATTTGGAATTGTTGAGCAACTAAGGATAACAGTTGCACTGAGATTTTGCTGAAAAGATAGTGCACCAGACTGTTTCAATATTTAGAGTAATCTGAGTGTACAGAAATTTTCATTTCATTAACCCTGACAGATTGGACTAGATTAGTACATACTAGAACTTCTAAATTAGATATAGGCCCTGTTTGACTGCAGATTGTCCAGAAACTCCTGGTTTGAGAATCTATCTGGCTGGTCCTAGAAGCAGGCAAGCAGCTGGTGCGAGAAGCGCTGTTCTGAATAGTTGGTGTATTTGGCAACCCAGCTTCTTGATGCCCAGCTGATGGCATGAGATCTGGTTGTAGATTTGTCTGAATTACACTTTGACTGGACTGCTAGGCTAAATCCAAGCTAATGACCTTGTGATGCTTATAAGATTATTAATATTAATTTGCATACTTTATTCGTCATAGATACTGACCTTGACTCCACGGCCCTTACATGAGTTGGATGGATACTGCATGTTCATATAAGTTCCTGTGTAATCGGACGGACAAGAAGCCTATTTATCCAATGTCAATTCTCAATTGTGGTTAATTTTGCACAGCATCCTTCAGGGAGATCTGAATCCAACCCACACAATCTGCAAAAGCCCACCTAATCCAGCTTCTCACTTCTAGTACAAAATGGGCTTTTGGAACTAGTAGATTCTAGGAGCTAGGAGGCTGGGATGTTTCTTTTTGGGGGGGCGGGGGGTGTGGAAGCACCCCCTCCAACAGGGCCATAGGACTGCACTCTGAAAAAAAAAAAGTAACATATAGTTTAGATCATACAAAGATTATTCAGTTTGTACTCTGCAAAAGGTAGATGAGCTTACACTGTGCACATAACAATTTGGGAAATAGAAGTGAATTTGTTTGCTGAACAGACCAAGATATTGCAGTAACTTGAATTGTTAGTAGAGTGCGATGTTCAGTTTCGGCCTGACAAGTCATATGAAAATTCTTATCTTCTTTTTGTGTGTTCTTGATATGATGTCTTTTGAGCTGAATTAGTCTGAACCAGTGAACCTTGTAAAGATCCTCCTACCACACTGCTAGGAGTCGATTTGAGCAATGGCTTGCACAGATAAGCAGTTAGGTACGCCTGTCAGGCTTGTGCCACAGTGTCAATTTGAAAAGCTTGATTAATTGAACAATCTTCTTTTCAATTAGTGGGCTTTACCATTTTGACCTCAACATTGCCTTGTTTTGAAATTATTTGAGTGATATGATCTATTTTCCCTAACGTAGCAAAACATATATACGATGTTATTGATAATACTATCATTTCGCTAGAAAAGCAGTTTTCTCGAATGCATAGAGACTGAAGTTGCAGGGATCAGATTCTAGGGAACATTCTTTTGTTTTGCAAATTAATTCTTCTTATCCACCTTATTTCATTACAGAAGTATGTTCATGATATTGAAATCACACAAAAGATCATAATCTTCGTTGAAACTGGGAGATGCTTTGCACATATAGCTGTTATAGCTAGCAGTTTGTTCATTCTGATGTTTAATTAGTATGTATTCGCTTGTGCTTCATATATGCAAGAACTGCTTCTGTTATTCATAGAAGGGCCTTCATATAAGTGTCATCTAAGGTTTACCCATATTATGCTTAACTGCTCTTTGAATCTAGGAACAACCAAAGTGAAGAACCTTGATGATAACATCGGTGCTGTAAAGATAAAGTTGAGCGAGGAAGACCTCAAAGAAATCTCAGCTGCAGTCCCTGCTGGTGAGGTGGCTGGGTCCAGACTTCTGGGAATCCTGGAGCCTTATTCATGGAGGCTTGCAAATACCCCACTTCCAAAGTAGTCAATTGACATCTTCAATTACAATTTCAATATATCCTACCGTGCTATGTTGTATTTGTTTGTATCCATGTAAATGTATCAATTGCTATAGTTAATAAAGGAAATATATCTGACGATCAAACTCTTCCATAGTGCATATTCTGAGTAAGTTCTATGTCTTTCTCCGAATGAATTCATGCCTATATTATCGACTATTATCACAGTATATATGAATAGAGCTTACTGTACAGAATTAAAGAGCTTCCTGGAACGCAGAGCTCCAGCGGGCCACTAAATCAATTGAATCCTTAACAGTATGATTGCAGCATTATTAATAGAGTCTAACTTAGTCCTTATTTTTATTTAATTACAGTTGGCTTAATTCTCTTCACTTAGAACAGCATGCAAACACATTAAAATAAAGATGCTAACTTCTCATATTAGTGCTAACTCAGTGAAATTTGCTACCTTTTTACTGTCTGCTTCTTTTCCGCATTAGGTATGTACTGCTTCTTACCTTGCACTTAAAATAAAGATGCTAACTTCTCATATTAGTGCTAACTCAGTGAAATTTGCTACCTTTTTACTGTCTGCTTCTTTTCCGCATTAGGTATGTACTGCTTCTTACCTTGCACTCCCTCTTGGTGTAAATTTTCTGTTACTCGAGTAAAGTTTCTTACTATTTCTTGCTGTTCCTCCGTACCTGCCTCATATATCTGCACATCTTGCAGTGCAGATTAATTTGCATCCCTGATTAACTTTGCAGTTGTTTCAAGCAACAGGAGGAGACAATTCGCAATGCCCAAGTAGGGCTGCTGCACTGTCGCCCATGGGTGTCCCTTTCAGGAGGAGCCTTGGGACGTGCTGACCAGATTTTGAATGGATCTCGAGGCAGCGTCGCCTTGCACGCCCATCACGCACTTCGAGCATCGGAGATGGCGCGGCCGCCGCCGGTCCGGCTATGATGCGGAGGGACACCCACCAAGAACATGTGGAGCTGGCTTTTGGCTCCTTGGACCACCTCCCCAAATTCTTCTGCTTGCGATCTTTGTCCCCAGTTTGGTTGCAATGCCACGAAACCTTGACGCAGTTCAAAGCAAGGCGTGCGTGAATCCGTGCAGTTTCAGTGCAGTAGCCAGTATATGATTATTTGATGATTGAGTGGTTGATTGTTCATGTTATGCTCCTCTGATCCCAACTGATATCTGGAGTGCCTCTGCATCATGGTACAGTGCACTAGCGACCACCTGCCCTGAGGTTGGTGCAGCACTCTAGAAGTCTGGATCTTCACATCTGTTGAGCTCTCTGAAACTGTGCGTCTGCTGAATGCTGGAGTGTTCTTGGACCACCACCTGATTTTTATCTTGCCAGCCCAACTAATTTAGAACTCCACTGGTGATTAATAAACAAGATTATTTTCTTCTGCAAGGCACTGGGCATGTGATTGAAGTATTTACGGACTGGCAGTTGTTTGGTGTTATGTGAATCAGTAGCGCAAAGGGGCTGTCAGGAAGCAGAAAGAAGTATTTGCTTTTTGTTAATGCCTGGATTGCAAAAGGCAAAGAGGGAATAAAGAAAGGAATACAAAGCCGGAAAAGCCATGCAGAGTAGTGATCCTTTTGGAAGAGGGGGGCAATTGGGATATTGGGTGTACTAATTCCCTGCTGCATCCCACATGCCCATAGCTTTTCTCCAAAAGCCTGGCTAAGTATATGCAGCATGCAGGCTTCCGTCCTTTGCATGCCTGCCCTTGCTTGGCATGTAATCCCCAATCCCTAGGTTTATTCCTTGCAAACTTTATATCCTTTTCCCACATCTCTCTTCAAGAATATTCTGGCGTATTAGGCTTTTGATCTTTCGCGTGGCTACTACCTTATCTTTCGCAAAGGCATTTAGGTCCATAGAAAAATGCAGCGATATGATGCAAGCAGCACACTGATCAAGCCAAGGTGCATGTCCACACTGATCACAAACTCCACACTTGTACATTTCAGAATCTAATTAGATACAAACATATGGACGTAGAACATGTGCATTTTCCAAAAATTTATACAGAAAACAAGCTTGAAATATCAAATATCTGCACATTTTTTTCTCTTTTGTGCGAAATATTTTTTTTTCAAAACAAATTTTGGCTAGCTAGTGAACTTGCTCTGGTACCGTGCACTACAATATTGGCGTTTTAATAAATACACCTTTGGCAGGCACAAGTGCAGAAAGCAAACATATTCGGCGTGTTGCCTATATATAACTGTTTTTTCGAACTGATCCTATAAGTAATTAGCAATGTAACCATTCACAGGGAGGCCGAGATTTGACATTATGCAGCAGCAATGCACACTTTGGAAGACCTAACTGGAGGAAACGGTGGGGCATGAGAATGATGTGTGTCAACGCACGACAATAAAGAGAGCCTGCACACATTTTGCATAGGTCCTTTTCCATCTTCCTCATCTTTCTCAAACTATGTGCTAGGCCCTATCTCGGGATTGCACATACATACATGTATACATCTCGCCACGCATATATGGTCCTAAAAATGGGGGTTCGTGGTCCCTTATGGCATGCACTCATCATGCACGTTGCAACGGATGCATACTCCGTTGAGCAGTAGATTAGACTGTTTAAATTTGTGCACAAGATTCATATCCAACACAAAGAAACATAAGAGTTTCAGGGTATATTATCACATCCATCCCATCGAGAATATGCCTCTCATAAAATACAAATAAAACCCAACATAAATTTGATGGTCGATGGCTTGGAAGTTGTGAAAGTTGATTCGGTGTACCCTGAACTATCGAGAATTAAACTAGGAAATTAATGGAGATCAAGAAATTAACAGCACTGGACAAGATGTCATGTCGCGCACTATGTTGGATTGCTCTTCACCAAGAGTGCATAAGCAGTTTTGAATGGCTTCTCTTCATCCGAGCCTAGAAGTTGTGGCTCCACGTGTCGTTCACCGGCGGCAGCCGCTCGACGAAGTACTGCCTGGTCAGGTCGGTGGCGCAGCTGGCGGCGCGTGGTACAGCGGCAGCAGCGGTGGCGCACAGCGGCAGTTGCAGCTCCTCGACCTCGCCGTCATCGACGCCGAGGAAGTCCCTGGTGAGGCGCCTGCTGTTGCCGCCGCCGGCGTGCAGGGCCACCGAGCTATCCGGTGTAAGGCCAAAGCTGATCGTGTCAGCAACGTTGTCGCCGGTGATGGTGCTGACGGTGGCGTCGACAGTGAGGTCAAGATACGTTGAATGTTGGATCTGCTGCAGGAGGGGAGCTTCTTGGTGCATGAAGAAGAGGGGATTAGGGTTTTGATGAGCTGCAGGAGGAGGGTTGGAGAACGGCAGAAATAGTGGTGTGCTGCTGTTGGTGATGAGAAGATTATTGTTGCTGCTGCCATTGATGTCGGTGATGGTGCTGCTGTTGTGAGCAGCTGCATGAAGCCTTGCACTCTCCTCAGCTAGGGCGTCGCAGAAGGCCCTGTGTGTCAGCAGGCTGTCCTTCCTGCACGAACATGGATGGGTTAAACAAAAGGATCAGAAGAAGAGTCAACCATTAGTTTGTAGCAATAGGTTAATAAATTATTGATGCATGCTCACATGTACGAGTAATCAATGTTATCCATGCACGTAAAGTTACATCTAACTTTGGTGTAAAAAGGGTTTTGTCATATGATTAGCTTAGGTTCTTTTGTCAGTTTCTTTTGTGACACTAGAAGTAAAGTTAGACGTCTCTGCGTTGTGAACGTGGGTTGAAGTTATCATTCATGTTACATGGTAACTGGGGGTATATTTGTCTAGACGGTGTAGGCTAAATGCACTAGTACTCTACATTTGGAGTGACGTCCACACACATGTTTAACTACTTTTTATTTTATCTTGAAAATGTACGTGTTGTCAAGCCAGCTGAATTGCCACACATACTACTTGAAACGTCCTCCTTCAATTCCACTCTCTAATGTAGGAAGTGGGGAACAAGAAGTGGAAATACGAAAACGATCATATGGCAGTGCTGGTGCACTGCAACAGCAGATTGCAGAATTTGTGTGTCATAATTAAATTTCCCGAGGTAGCGGTAGGCTGAAATTCATGGTCACGTGGACAACCGTAAAGTATTTGCAGGCTGGATGTTTCCAAATATACCGTGTTGTCTGCAACTTTGACCAGGAGGCCTTTCTATTTCCTGACATGACCGGGAAAAAAAATGTACCAAGTTCCCTGGGGTTCATGAGGAGTCACATGTACACACAGGATATCATATCATTTTTATTTCCAAACAGAGATCATGTAAAGTAAATATGCAATCGTGCTATTGGTGCATGGATATGACAGATGAAAACCCTGAAATTCTACATGAATTCTCATGTGAGCACATAAGTGACACTAGCAGCAGAGAAGTTTGTAAGACTCATGCATTCCCATAAAACAGATGGTAAATTAAGAATTAATATCAAAGAATTTTGACCTTCAAGCATGATAATAAACACGACAACTTATAACATAACATATGAACATGACAAAGTCACACATATTTATCATGATATTCCATGCACTAATATTCCAAGAACAGCAAGAAAACCGGTCGAGCAGGGCCAACACAAGATCGAGCGATGCAACATGAACAAGAACTTAGCAGGCACACATATGCTAGTGTGTGTGTCCTGCTTAGGATGGCAAAAATGCCCACCTGGAGAAGAGGATGCCGCAGTCGCAGCGGTACTCGCGCGTGCCGCATCCCTTGACGTGCGCCTTCCAGTCGGAGTGCACGGCGTAGCGCTTCCCGCACCGCTCACACCGCCACCGCTTCTCGCCGTGCTTCCGCGAGAAGTGTTTCTTGATCCCTGTCAAGTCACCCAGCGCCCTGCACCAGTTCGTTCACGTGTTGATGATTACCACGCCATTGATTTCTTGTTCATTTCCATGACAGTGACGAGACGACACAAGCTCTCTTTTGATCGAACTAGCTGCGTAGTAGGAACGAACCTTGCCGGGTCGTGGTGCACGCAGGTGGGCTCGGGGCAGACGTACACGCGCTTGCGCGGCGGCGGCTGCGCGGCGTCGCCCTGCTGCCTGCCGGCGACGGCGGACGGCGCTCGCTGGCGGAGCTTCCAGGGGAGGTTGTGGCCACGGCGGTGCAGCTGCAGGTTCTGGTCGCGCTGGAACCCCTTGTTGCAGATCTCGCATACGAACCGGTTCGTCGCCACCAGCGTCCGCGGCGACAGCGCGATCACCTCCGCCTCGGGGTCTTCTCGATCGCATGACGAAATTATTGTACATGTCAGCAAGAACAAAAAAAAAACAAAAAAAAAGAGAGTACTAGTTCTTGATGCAAAGCCAGAAATTAAACTGTTCTTGTCGTTGCGATGCAAGAAAGTGTTGTTCAGTAGTTACCTGGGTTGCCGGGCTGGTTCCTCTTCCTCTTGGCCCCCGCCGCCCTGGGCTGCTCCAGCTGCGTCGGCGGCGGCGGCGGCGTCGCGCCCATGGCCGTGGCCGCCGGCGTGACAAAGAGAGGGCGGCTCAGCGCGTAGCAGCTAGCGATGTCCACGCCGTGGGAGCTGGATCCAGTGGCCTCCTGGTCAGACGAGAGATCAGAGAGCATCATGGTCGCCACTCGATCACCACGCACCCTCTCCTGCCGTGTCTGTTCTTGGTGTCCTCTTCTTGCCCTCTCTGAACTCCAACAAGTGGATGTGTGGTCTCAAGCTCTGCTGCTGCTGCTGCTACCGTGCAAGCGAGTTTGCGATGAGATTTGAGGGAGGAGAGAGCAGGAGGAGCAAAGCAATCTGGTGTTCTGATTTCAGGAAAAGGCGTCAGAGAGGAGGTTGTGGTGTGGGTTTGGCGTTGCCTTCTGCAGGCTGCAGTTGCTGCAGCCAGAATAAGAAGGCCTACGATGACGCGCAATGAGTGCACTCGCTCTGCGGCTCTGGGCCAAAAAGCTAGCTACGACGCCATCTCCGTGCCCTCTTTTATTTTCCTCCCTTTAGTTTCTACTATACAACTTTTCTCGATGGCAGCTTGCACGATAGATGATTGCTTATACACGGCCAGGCCGATGCGTCCATGCAGCGCCAACATATCCGACCGTGCCTGATATGCTTAGGCATGAATCAGTGCACTTTGGGAGCTGTCACGCTTCATGTATTTGGTTCAGTTGCAGATAAACACATGACATACTGACATCAGACAACAGCTATAACATTGGTTTTCTTGGTAATGACGTGCTCAGAGCAGTGTCGATATACCGTGCTAGAAATGGCAGGTTGAACGGGTAATTAATCCTTTTGATGTGCTCATATGTCAAAGCTGGAACTGAGGAAGTGGAAATGGTCCGTAGTGCTAGTGCTGCGCGTTTCGGCTAGGTAGGGGCAGTCCAACTTTCACTTGAGGACTCCAGCTTTCACCATAAACTACAATGACAGAGATGTGGTAAAGGCGCTAGTTTTTATTGGTTTCCTCTTATGTGTGAAAAAGATGATAGGTGAGACCAGTGTGATTCAAAAATATTAGTCTTCCTGTGATTCAAAAATAAAGTGAGACCAGTGTGAATTATACAATCGTTACTTTTTCCTTTATTTCCCTCTTGTGGAGTGAGCAGGATGTTTATGTAACCAGCATAAATAGATCAGCCATACTGACTTGTGGCCTGCTTGCTAATCTCAGCTGGAGCTGAGGTTGCAAATGTACTGTAGCTGGAGACGACCAAGGGAATTATAGCAATGACTAGAAAGGAAAAAAGAAAAAAGATGGGGTAGAGCATGCACAAACAGGGCACCAAGCTCTCACCCTACAAAACAAAGCAAAAAGCAACAGCACAGAGCACACCCACTCATTGATGACTGATCGCCAACTTTTAAATTTTAATTTTCATTTATTTTCCGCCAAGTAGATCTGGTGTTATTTCACCGGTTATTATTTCAGAGTTTGCACACACATCTTGTCACTGATGTTTGAAAGACGACTTTCTGTTTACTTGTAGCAGGTAGGAGTGTATTTTGTGTTTGAAAGGCTGCCTAGAGCAGGCATAAAAGTCAGATCAGTCATCCAGTCTTGTCTCTACCCTCTTTCCTGCAGGCTTGATCACAGTCTTTAATTAAGGATCTTTCTGAAGCTCCTGATCTCTTTTAGCCCGCAATAGCAAGCATGTTTTCTGATGTTAATTCCTTGTTGCTACATGCTTTAATCTTTTTCTTCTCTTGTGAATCTCCTTTTCTCATTCCATCCATGCTTTCATGGCCCAATGCCCCCACAGAGGAGAATTGTTGGGGTCCCTTTCCCTTAATCCCCTTTGCCATGCATTGTGGGCACACCTGGTGCTGGCTGGTTGGGTCTAATGCAGTTTTGTTCTTTTAATGTTTCTAGAGAACTTAGCTCAATTGCAAAAGTGGTGGTCTAACCATGCTATTTGCACGAGCAAATAGACTGCCAAAGATGGATGAGTTGTCACTGTTTTGATACAGCTTATTCCAATTTGTTCTCTTTATCTATCATGTTTGTTCAAATGTTATATTCACTTTTGCAAAAGATACACAAAGTGCATATGAATCCCATTTATAGTCAGCCTAAAACAGCCATACAAGATTAGAGTAATTCGGCTTACTCCTGAGTAGCGTATAGCAGCTATCCTTTGCAATCCACATCTCTTAATAGTGACTGTTTGCAGCCCACAATCCTTAAACTCATCCACTACCGCGAGCTCTGCAATGACCGCTTCGAAATGACAAACATTTTAAGAAACCGCGCAATCTAGGGCAAGTCTTCCTGACATGTTCTAAAAATGCCACGATAATGCAGCGAACATTTATAACATAAGAGTTAACCAATGTAGTTTTCATCCTTCCTGAGTACCTGAACTCTGTTAGAAACTTGAAGGTGGTCAACATATGGTTCTCATCTCTTGCGAACTGAACTAAACAAAACAACTAGGATTTTCCCTCCTTCCTGGGTACCTGAACATGGTAACAATAGGTCCCCCTAGGGGACTTAACCTACAATCAGATGCGAGAACCTGAAGGGCTTAACCTACAACATGAGAACCTGACCCAACGACTGTTGCATATACACTAGAACCATTCCACAGTTCCCGATTGTAAGAAGTACATTAGTCTTGTCTCCTGAAGTTTTTGATCCGATCAGTTTGCAGTCAGTGTCGTAGGGGCTAGGCAAGACTGTCTCATGGGTCCAGCAACATCTGCACCAAAGGAATTGATCATAGGTACGCATGAGAGTTTCCCAATGCCAATGTGTGTGTGTGCTTCCTTGTAGAGCTACTGGCGTCCACGGTGCCGGCTCCAGCAAGAACACCTCAAACAGCCATACATCTCCACCAGTCAACTGCACAAGACACAATTAAGAAAGGCTCAGAAAGAATGAAAAGTGTGAACAAATCTGAAAATGCAATTGCAGAAACACAAATCAAGAAAAAAAGTTGCATTGTTATTAGTCAGCCATAGTGGTAAGATCCATCTCTACTCTAATCGTCACTCCTGCAAATTCCAGTAAGATGGATATAACAGAATGTCACTAAAACTACATTTAGCAATTGACCCGATTAGAGTCACTGAATTCGAAATATACCAGATTGCTTGAGATGACGAGCAATAGTACTGAAGCAGCAGTATTTGTCGAGTGAAGCATTATGAAGTATGGAAGCAACTCTATTTTGGGCTGGTAAAGCAACTCTATTTTGGGCTGGTAGAGCTCAGATACCCCAACTGTTGAGCAATTTCATCCACAGCTTCAGTTCTCCCCTCTAACTCTGACTGCCCTGTCTTGTCTCCAAAACCTTCAATCAACAGGTCTTCCCAGAAGTCATCATTCAGCTCTGACTGGCCACCAGCTTGATCCATCTTCCCACCATCTGCATTACCCTTGCCAAGCTCCTGAAGGTTTACCGACAGATTCTCCAGCTCAGGCATCCCAGGTTCACTGAGCCCATCGAGCATACCAGAATCAAATAAGAACTGCGAATCAAGCTGCTCGCTCTGACTTGTTTCCCCAGGGCTGTAAAATGGAACGTTGTCAATGGGCCGCCTTCGTTTCTTTGAGATGGCATCCTCAAGCTCCTTCCTCTTATCTTGCTGCTGAACTAACTGCTGGAAGAACTCTGGATTACGCATAGCCCTTGCCAAGAAACCCATCATCTGGACCTGCTTCTGCTCAGCCTCACGTAGCCTCTCTTCCATGGCATGCATATTATCTCTGGTAGTTTGCTGCTCTTGCCTTAGCTTCACTACTTCTGTGATCAAGATGTTCTTGTCGCGCTTCAGCCTGTCAATCTCCTCCTCAAATCCAAACTCACCAACCTCCAGGCATGAAGCAGGAGCCGGGGCCTGCTGACGTGATGGTGGCGCAGTTGATGGCGGCTTCCTTCTCTTTATTGTCTTCAGCAGATGCCTTTGACCCCGGAGGAAACCTTCATTTGCAAACTCCCACCTGTCAGGATCAACCTTCCTGAAGCCCTGCATATTGCAATAGACAAGCAAAGACCATTTTCAGGTCATAGTCAAAGGCAATATGTTCGATTAACAACTTTTTCTGTAAGTATTACAGCTCGTATATTTATGTTTTGCAGTGAGGATAACAGGAAGAATGAGCAGCAAAATACGATATCATTTGAAGGTGATCAGATGAGTCTTCTAGAACAAAACAATCTGGTTCATGTACTTCATCCAGTATCTTGTTCCATCTAGCTACAACAAGAAAGTTTAACAGACTGTCAGGATTATGCAATTGTTCGGAGAGTTGATCTCTCATGATCTCCTTGCCTCACCTTAACATGAGGCTCACTGGAGGATGTATTCATTCAAGTACAAACCCTCAAAAGTATTACTTCATACACATACCTAACTCCAAATCAAACTTAGGAATGAACTAAACAAACTTAGGAATGAACTAAACACTAAAGTACCATTACACAGAACATACTGCCAACAACAGTATATGATCAAATCAAAATCCTAGTTATTCATTTTACGTAGTCATCTTTTCTCGAAACTTATCAACCATGAGTAGGGCTGCTAACATTCTTTGCTCAAAACTAAACCGACACATGACCCAGACCAGAAATCAGAAAGGAAGCCTGCATTTGTTCTGAATATTTGCATTTCACAACCTCATCAAACAGCACAAAAGAAACCTTTCTTAAAGTCAGGCCAAGTTCATGAAACAATTGTTTCGACCAGTGTATTCAAATAAACAGGGATAGTATGCAAGCACATGGTAAATCTGCAACTGGACTCAGCAGAATATTTACTTCTTTCTAGGCATCCATCCATCCATCCTCACTAAATCTGATTCTCTATGTTTCAGCAATCTAAGCCAGTACAGTGCATTACTGCCCTATGCTTTGTTGAAGCGTTATCGATATTATTACTAGGACTCAGCAGCACCAGATGCTTGGCGACATAAATCCACCAATTCTTGTTCACTATACAAGATCTCATCATCAAAACATCAAATTGCTACACTGGTTCAAGCATTCCAAACAATCAGCACCTGACGAATCAAATTGCCACTAGATCGAGATGGTTCTACTTGACCGCCACACAAGAAACAGTCACAGCCAGCATTTCCACAGAATCAATCACAGATCAACAGACTTTCTCTGAGAACAACAACAGCACCCACAACTAAGATTCCAAAGAAGGGGACGGGGCCGGGAGGGGCGTGCTGACTCACATATGTGTTGAGCTGGCGGACGAAGCTGGAGAAGTTGCTGTGCTTGAAGAGGCGCGGGAGCAGCGCGTCAGCGAAGACGTGCGGGTCCCAGACGACGAAGCTGTTGCCGGCGCGGCTCCAGGAGACGACGGCGTCCGTAGACGGGTCCTCCACCAGGTCGAACGTCTTGGTTAGGAACGGCGGAGGGCCCACCTCGTGCAGCCCCTCCATCGGCCGTGGCGCGTCCCGTCCCGCGCCGCCGACGTCCTCGTGCTCCAGGAGCTCCTCCTTCACAATGCCCGGCGCCACCGGGTCCATGGCGCGCCGCCCAGGAACTCGGCCCGCGGGGACCAAGAACCCAACCGAGAACTCGGCTCGCGGGGACCAAGAACCCAACCAAGAAGTCGATTCCTTGGACCAAGAACTCGAATCGCTCGGGCAGAAGGCGAATCGGACGGAACCTCTACTAGGATAAGTCTTCCTCCTCAGGTGGAGTGGCAGCAAAGACAAGAAATGGGGAGGGGCGAGGAGATATTTGTGCGCGGTGAAAAAAGTGGTCGGTGAATCGGCTGGGGAAAAAGGGCGGGGGGGGCCGGCGGCCGCACCGCTAAATACCCCGCCGTACGGGCGCGTCCAGACACGTCGCGAGGGCTGTGGAAGGTTCTAGATCACGCGTCGGGGTCGCGTCGCCTCGGAAGGTTCTGGAAAATGGAGGGCGGATAGCTAGTGGCCGCCGCGTCTTGTCGAGGAGGAAGGCCCAATCGGCAGCCCGCAACGCGCCAGTTCTGGCCCATTTGTCAGGAAAGTTTATTCGCTCGAGACAGTAGATTCCGGTGACAAGTCAGCACGATCCCTCCAGGAAGGAGTAATATTTCCGCTTGTCCGACCTTTTATATTGTGGGCCGATGTGCTACAGAACGACACGTGTCCTCCGCTGGTTGGGACACTTGGTCATACTTACAGGAAAAGTTGCTCAATTTGGCTCGCATGCGTGCACGACTTTTTGCCTGTTGTGGTAAAAAAAGGTTTGTTTCCTGTTGACCTCTTGCGACAGTTGAGGGTTAACAAGAATCAGTAGCTTGGGAGCAACAAAACCACCCGTGCGTTATCGAAAACAACTCGAAAAGATTAAAATTGGCAACGGCTGTACTATTGTAAATGATCTTTTGGTAGGGTGTAGCATAGAGCTCTCTGTCCTTTGACTTTATTTCACATAGAACTACCAAGTCCACCGTAATCAAGGTGCAAAAAATTATTTGATGCCAAATTGCCTAGGCTAATTCCTGACACCAATTAGTGCTACGGCACGTTTGGTTTGGCACCCAACTTTCGGCCCCTAGTATATATCATCAAAGATTTTCTGTAGTTTGGAATTGGATTGGCACCCAACTTTCTGTCTCTCCTACTGTTGCCCGGGCACAAACTCATTTTCTCACCCAAATGAGGGTGAAAATGAGTAAATCACCCACCATTGTTTGACAAGCAAATGGTTTGGCAGTGCTCCATAAAAAAGGCTCTTAAAAACCTTAGATTACCATGTGATATGGCTGGAGATTATACTTTCTTAGGCTACTCCAAATGGGAGGTTTCATTTTGTTGTTTTCAAATGTGTCATGTAAGCAAGAACTCATTTAATTCGGAAATGAAATAGGTCACACAATGCATTCACCCTGTTCGGCAGGCTGCAGCTGCAGAAAAATAACAGCGAACACTGTAGCTATTGCTGAAGAAATAACTGCGAACACTGTAGCTGCTGCAAAGCAGCGAGGCGAACAGGGTGATTGTTTCATTTTTTGTGTTTCCAAGAAGTATATGCAAGACACACACTATGTTGAAAACAGTGCACACATGGTTTCATTTGGATGAAACTACTTTCACCGTCCTCATTATAATCCCCTGCTACATCATCAAAACTTTTTTTTTTTTTTGCGAGTATCAAAACTGCTGACATGGCACCTCATTCAATGAGAATGAAACTCCTATTACGAGTCGCCTTAGACTAGTATACATCTTGTGCAAAGAAAGTAAAAGCTCAATTTATAATCTAGAAGGTGAAGGTAGGATGTCTGTGGAGCCTAAACCTTTTTCAATTGTGAAGGATGCACAGACAGGCTAAACATTGGACCTGAAGTGTACCGAGCTGTTCCAGAAAATGGTTGGAACACTCTCGCTCACAGGAACTATCAGCAAGTAATCTCAACTTCCCCAGATTCAGCGTGGTAGCAAGGGAGGACAGCTTTCTACCCTATTACGCTCAATAGGAACCGAGAAAATTTTGACTATAATCCAAGTGGATCTCCAAACAAAAAGTACATACTCAAGGAATCAGAGTGCATGTCAGCATGTGTATCATTTTTGTTCACCATCAGGCACCTAACATCCATATCAGCTCCTGATTCCCCCTAGTATTTATTGAAGATATGAATATGTAGGGGTACAAGTTGAAGGTGACCAGAAGGCACTATGAAAATTCTTATTTAGGATGTATCACACAATATCCTGATCACTCGGTTCAGGCGCCCTCAACGAGCTTCAACGGGTAGGTTTCCAGTTTCCGACTTGAGAAGTTTGTCCAGATATTCCTTTCTGCAAGAATGCAACCACTCTGTAAGGGGAGAAGAAGGGAAGCTGTGAAGCAGGAGTGGTAATGAATTCTGAATTTACCTCTCTGGCAGATGATCGTGGGGACGGTTGTACGGTGTCCAAACAGGTTCACCAACAAAGAGCCGCATTGCCTGCAAAAAGAATTTTTTTTTATGACCACAAGAACACAGCTCCAATAACAATTCATTGGTGTTCTGAAGTAACATGTCTGATATGAATCTCAGTTCATATAACCTGTGTCCATGTCAAACAATTCCAGAGAGAAATCTGGACAACAAAATAGCAAGCATAATTATGTCTTTACTGCTATATATCTAATGAAATGTGAACCTAGCTTAGTAAGTGTAACCCATTTATGTCATGTGTAGCAAGCTCTACAAGTGGTGCGGTAAGGGTCCGTGCCTGCCTCTGTAGTAGAGATAAGCCTGTGTTAGCTTGTTTGCTATTATCATATCTAATGTTTGCATCAAGCCAGCATTTGTTACTCTTAGAAAAAAATCCACAAGCCCGCTATAGCTCCTGGCTACCAGCGTCTCTCAGCACCAATGCTACCGTCCATAATAACAATCAATCATTGCACTCCTACTTTTTGTTTTTGGGGGAATTGCACTCCTACTTGGGATGTGGCATTTAGTCCAAAACATAAAGGTTGTCAGGACACAGGAAATACCTTAATGTAGTTGTTACTGTCCAATGTGAAGCGATGATACATTCCAGCAGGCAAAACAATCATGCCTCCTTTCTTCACTGCTACACGAATCCACTGGTCATTCTGGTCTCTCACATCGAAGTATCCTTGATAACATAAAAAAGCAATTAAATATATATATAAGTTCTTTTATATTGTTGTGCAAGCACGAAATTTATCTCTTGTTTCGCAACAGTGCACATATAACAACATAAAACATAACAAGATACGTACCACTTCCCTCAAGACAATAGCGTATTTCTTCGTCAGTATGCAGGTGTTCTTCAAAGAAATTCTTTATCTTGGTCTCATAATTTGGCAGCTTCTCAGGGCATACATCACAAATGTCCTGTAACAGGGTTAAAAAAGCATAAATGCTTCCACTTTATTGACACCAAACTACACTAGACTGAATGGAAGATAATAAATCACAATTGCAAGTCCAAGGAATAGAGAACGAACCATATAAGAGTAGCCTCTGGCTTCACGGATTTTCTTGAGGTTATCATCATTCTCCCAGTTATCAGGGTTTAATCGCCAGCTGACAATTCCTAGTTCTAGATATCAGAGATGCAAATGTTATAAACAGGGAAATGAACCGTTTGTCACTTCTACTAGAGTTCAAGCACGAGCAATGGTAAATATGCAGAGCTGCAAATGTTCAAACCTGAAAGCTTCTCAAGAGGAATGAATTCTTTAGGTTCACGGTGATGAGGAAGCCTCTGATCCTCTTGGCTATCATCCATGTACCATGCCTCAATAACTTGTGCCTTACCATCCTATTGAAGAAAAATAAAGGGGATAAGCCTACTAGACAAGTGCAATCATCAGAAAGCGTACATATAATCAATTCAGTGAAGAAGAATGAGCAAGTTGATCTAAGAGCAGTCAGTGAAATAACGGGCTCCTGAAGTGACCTAACTAAGCCTATGCATAACATATAAGCAATGGTAAAGACAAACATTTTTTTTTTTTCTCGAACACGCAGGAGAACTGCGTATCATTGGTAAAGACAAACATGCAAGCAGTAACAGATCTCTGAGCCTCTTTCCTGTGTAGTTGCAGCATGTATATGCTCTTTTTGGTCTCCAAGACGAGGGAGAAATCCACCTTATAAAATGAAAGATCTGGCATGGCCAGCTTCCCTTATAAGTATATGATAAACATTACATCGCTTTTACAAGAAGCGGCACCGGGAAATTTGATTGAAAGTCAGGTAAATTCAAATAGGCTTTATGTTGATTCCCATTATTATTGCCGATCATTCCTTTCAGAGTTAACCTATTTCTCCCTAATCAGAGTGGACCAAGACTTTAAGAACTTCTGATCCTCAACATGAGTTTGCAATAAAGGCATCCACTGATCCACAACTGAACTAATTAACTGAAACACAGCTAGAACCAGTGACTGATGATGCATACACATCGCTATAAGGTTTACAGTATGTCCAAATCCAAAAGGAAACTATTCTTTCGCTAATGGGACAACAGTTCAAAAGAAACGAAACAGAGAGTGGAAAAAGGTAAATAAACGATTCTTCAGATATTATTGTGGAATATGGAGCTACAAGATTGCTCCGAACATCAGAAAGTTATTTCTTACGGCAACCACAGGATAGTAAAGCATCTTAGCTTCGTATATTTTTTCTGGAAAGAAATGAGGATAAGGCATTATGTGATTCTGCTTTAAACGGACAATTGGACAAACTAATTTCTTTTCCTCCATGGAGGATGCAGAAATGAAGGAATAACATGTGGATATCCTCAAGACACTTAAGACACGAAATAAGCCAACTGAGCATTCTTGGGTCATCCTCCAGACCTACAACTTCGAAGGACACAGTGGGACAAAACAAATGTTAATGAGATGGGTACAAAAAAGGACTCAATCTGCAAATGATTGCGACAGTACAAGCCTCCCAGATTAACAAAGACCAGTTCAAAATTTCTGATGTTTCAGCTTAACAGCTCTAAAACTACATGACTTAGGACTAGATCATTCTATATGACTCGCATCAATTGAAGCATCAGTTCATCTCATTTCCTGTCAGAGACATCGGGAGCGCAGCGAGTCCCGACGCCGAACATAAGGCCCCTACTACTCGCATCAGAAAAATCTTTCGAAATCCCATCATTAAATCTATCGGTCTGGCCCCCAACTGTATCCCCTTTCCCTTACCCTTCAAAACTTCTCCCTGTTTTCTTTATCCCATCGCTTATTGCCGTCGTAACCACAAACGCAACCCAACACACATTCTTAGCAACCTATCCTATCAGAACCAGGTTCGTGTAAAAACTATGAGAACTTCAATCTGGACCATATGATTTTGATCCAATGAGGCGTATGAATTCAGGTGGAAGGGTGGATTTGCAAAATCACCGCCCACTTAATAATACTTTTGTAAATTCCCCCTCCTACCTCTCCCTATACGCCCCCCTTGGATCAAGATCACGTGGCTCAGATTGAAATTCTCATACGAACCTGGTTCATAGTATACGCTCCCCACATCCTTTCATCCTCGCGTGGAAAGAAGAACAAGAAACATAAATCTCAGCGGGAAAGATTGTGTTGTGGATACCTGGAAATCCGTCTCCATGCTGCAGCAATTTCTCGATGCGCGCTGGTTGCTTTGCTTGCTTTCCTCGTCGGAATCCTGACGCCGCAGCGAGAATTTTTATACGGTGGCTGGGGATTGGTGAAGAGAGTTTTACGTCAAGGTCCCTGGAAAAATAAATTTTCAAGTAGAAGCCCTTGTGCTTTCCTGAGCAACCAAAAATGGTCGAAGCCTGGACATAGCGCAACTCTAAAAGTGACCCAGCACTACTGCACTACCATTCTTAGCCGCATACTTTTCTATCAAGTCCATTCATGTTAGCGATATTAGAATAGTAGTAGTAGTCATTTGAATAAGCACTGACGGAAGCAGCCACTTTTGTTGGCATAAGCTGCACGAAGCACGCAGCCAGCCCACACCCACGCAAGGTCCACGCCGTGTTCCTCGTTCCATCGAGCTATCCCGTCCCGATGCATTGAATATGGATGGGTTTTGGACTTGCTTGCGGCGGGGCTGCAGACACAAACAATAGAGATTTCCTTGTCCAGAACAGAACAAGGCTCCGGCACCACGCCATGCAGCCGCTGAATACGACCGCTTCGAGGTAGTGAAGGCAATTTAAAATAAAAAATACTAATAATAAACCGGATAGGTGACAGAAGCCAACTATCACCTATCCTTTTTTTTTATCTGCTTCTGTCACCTATCCTTTTTTTTTTACACACACAAAAAAAAAGGTGACAGAAGCAGATAAAATGCCAATCCTTGATTGTTATAGTTGTAATTCTCCACTCTCTGCTATGCGTAGTGTCATGGTTTATCAGGAGTAGTTACGCCGATGAGAAGCAACATGGTTTCCATTTGCACAACTAACAATATTTACGGGCATACTGTCGATCACATGTAAATAAGAAAATTTGGAATATTAGATGACACTATGATCAACATATCTGAAAGGATTCAGTTAAAAAATGATCAATCGCCAGTAAGAAAAATGTTCCAAATGTGTTTTGTTCCCAGGTAGGTTTCCATTTGCAACCAAATCAAACCATTTAAAGTCTCAAACATGAATCCAGTATATATTTACTGAAATCCTTTCAGAAACACAATGAAAAAAAAAGTCCCAAATATGTTTTTGTTCCCAGGTGGTTTCCATTTGCAACCAAATTAATTCAAATCTAACCATTTAAAGTCTCAAACATGAATTCAGTAGTGAGGGCAAAAAAAGGACAAGGAAATAGGCAGTATGGTTGGTAATAGGATGAAACTGGAAATTTCATTTACTTGCAAGCACAATATAGCTTTGTATTTTGTACTCACAACAACATACAAAGCGACCAGGGAAGAAGTTTTTGGAAACCTACAGTTTTCAGTCCCTGTGTCTTAATCCTAGAGACAACAAATCTCAGTTTAGCAGGCAAACCCTGGCTCATCAGTTTTGGTACCTTGCTCGGCACAAGACTAATCAAGATGCAGTTTTACAACCACTATAACGGTAAAGATTACACGAAACAGACATGGAGTATATCAAAAACACAACTACATTGTATCCCATATATGATTGTTTTACGTTTACATCAAAATGAAAATGAGGTTTCACGATTCATGATGATGCAGCACTGTTTCATCAACTGTATGATGTACGTGGTTTCATGATGCAGCATTGTTTTCTCAAACTATAAGATGTACATAGTTTCATGATGCAGCATTGTTTCCTCAAAGTGTATGTCGTACATAAGTCTTTGTATCATATATTCGTTTGTACAGAGTACTGCCGAGCAGTCAGCCCCCTGTTGGCAAGCTCAGTGAGCTGCAAGAGCGAATCCAGTGTTCCCCATCAGACTCTTGACATATTCTTGCCTCACAGGATGGTCCTCCTGTGGCCGATTGTATGCAGTCCAGACTGGTTCCCCAATGAAGAGCCGCATGAGCTGCACATTTAAAAGCACCAGGAATGTATCGATCAGAATTCTGTTAACATCAGTCCAACCGATGTGATTAAGGTAAACGATTTCTCAAACTGCTAAAACATACTATAATTGTACAAGTTGTTGTACCAACTGAACCAAGTACCATGAGCTCATTTCAGTAAGTTTCTCTTATCATGTACTCCGCTATTACAAAAAATTACAACTTTTATACAAATGCAGTTCTGACACCTCTACTGTATGTTCAGTATTCAGGGATTAATATGTTCACATAAGTTGTACTGAATATACTAATAGTCAAAATACTCCAATACTCCCTATTTATCTATTTTCCGTTTGAAGACAAGGAGTATCATGGTCTGAATAAGTATGGTGGCAACAAACGAAACCTACTGGACCAAGCTTTTTGCTAGTACTCCTTATGTCATGCACTTATTCTTGAACACCTCATCCTTGCATCAGCTCATAAAACAGATTCTATGGTGGTATGATTAATGGTGACACAAAAAGAACACTAGAAGATCAATTGAGTGGCCCCTATGCATTGAAGATGCCAATGGTACCTTCACATAGTTTGCGTCGTCAACAGTGAATCGGTGGTAAATTCCGGCTGGTAGGACGATCATATCTCCTTCTTTTATCCAAATCCTAACCCACTTGTCATCCTTGTCGCGAACATCAAAGTACCCACTGCCCTCCAAGCAGTAACGGATCTCTTCGTCAGCGTGCATGTGTTCACGGAAAAAGTTCCTCACCTTCTCCTCATAATTTTCCAGTTTATCAGGGCATATCTCAATAAGATCCTTCAGAAAGTAACACATATCAGACATGAATATCATATACAGAAAGATATGCAAAACAGAGGAAAATGGATACATAGAGTGAATGAAATTCATGGAAGGCTAGTCCGAACCATGTAACTGTATCCTCTTTCTTTGCGGATTTCTGCAAGCTCTTCCTCGCTTTCAGGTTTCTTGGGGTCCAAATGCCAATACAGTACGCCAATCTCTGCCATAAAAAAAAGTTAATGTTTATAGGAATGCAGGTCGAAGCGCTTATCAGACACTCTAAACACCTGAGTCATGGTTGGCTGCTTTAGCCAGATTAAGTTTGTGTTTATAGGAATGCATGTTTCGCCACAAGGTCACAAATCACCTTGTTAATCATCGCAGAAGTTGGTCAGCGCAGAAGTTGGTCACACTGGTCAGCGCAGAAGTCGAAGCGCTTATCAGACTCTCTAAAAGTTAATGTTTATAGGAATGCATGTTTCGCCACAAGGTCACAAATCAAGGACCATATTTAGGGCGAGTTTGCAACAAGGAAATTGTTGAGTTGCAGAATGCTTCTGTAATTAGCTAACGAACTTTTACAAAATCCAGTATGATTTTGCAGTTATGGTGGAGCTTTTGAAAAGACAGGACAGAATTTCTAAGGGGCAATCGCAATTCGCAGAACACATTGACACGCATCACCCAATGGCAGAACGAAATGCAGAGTTAGCTCAACAACCTAAGAATCACTGATGCGTTGCAGAGGGCGCCGTACGCGTATCCGATACGGCAGGATACGATACGGCGATACTTCAATACTACGATACTCTCTTTGTGTCACAACTATGTTGTTTTGAAATTCGCGTGTGCTGTATCGGTGATTCTTAGTCAACAACCCCAATTTCTATTGACAGTGTTATTGGCATCAACTCAGTATTTAACGACACAAAAATCAACTAACTTTCTGTTGATTTCAGAACACTTAGTCCCTTAAGATCTAATCCTACGGAATGACATCAGTGGCACAGTAGGAGCTAGGAGGGATAACAACCCAAGAAATGAAGTAAACATGAATGAATCTTGAATTGTTACAGGCAGAAACAAATCGGTTTCAACATAGGACCTTCGAGCTTGAACAGTGGCAGGAGCTCCCTGGTCCCGTGCAGGTCCTCGCCCTCCTCCCCCACCATCCACACCTATTCCAAGAAACAACAGCGCAGAAGCTGGTCAGCGCAACTGGTAATCGCATCGAATCGCGTTAAAAGAGAGTTGAGGAAAACTCCGGGCGCTACCTCTGGAGCCATGCCGAGTTGAACGCGAACCGAGAAGTCCGGGAGCGAGATAGCTTGGCCTCGTGTGCTGCCGCCTGCAGGGGCGAGACCGTGAGCCTGTAAATCGAAGAAGACGGATTGTTCCAGAACCGAAACTCTTCCTCTTTGGATTGTGGCGGAGCTTGCAGATGGAACGGGATTCCTTTTTTACGTATTTCAGTATATACTGGTCATCCCGTGGGCCTGCGGCCCGTTGCGGAGCCACGATGGCTGGCCTAGCTGGGCTTCACAATGGCTGGCAGTATCGTCGAGCCCATCGCCCAATGCTGGCTTAGCTGGGCCTCGCCAACTGCCGACTCCTTTTCTCCTCATTTCACGGCGGCCGCCGCCATCATCCAGCCGCGCCGGAGAGAGTATTCCGTGGTTGATTTTGATTAGGGTCATAACTCATAAGATTTGGTGCCATGTCGTCCTCCACTGCCGGCGGCGGCAAGCCGTCGCGGTCCGCCTCCGCGGTCGTCGCCACCACCAAGAGCGGGTACCACATCTTCAGAATCGACGGGTACACCCGCACCAAGGGCATCCCCACCGGTGAATGCCTCAAGTCCCTCCCGTTCACCGTGGGCGGCCATAATTGGCAGATCGGCTACTATCCCAACGGTAAGAGCTCGGCGTCGGCGGATTACATATCCCTCTCCCTTTATCTCGACGAAAGCGTCACCGTGCCAGTGAAGGTGCAGCAACGTGTCGGTCTCGTCGACAAGTTGGAGGGGCAAGCTCCGTCGCTGGCAATGGAAGAGGTGTACACCTTCGGGAGCCACGTGGGGTTCGGGAATCCACAGTTTATGAAAAGGGGTGACTTGGAGAAATCCAAGTACCTCACGGGTGATTCTTTCTCCATCCGGTGCGACATCGCCGTCCTGGGCGAGTTCCATGTGGTGGAGACCGCTGATGCAGCAACCCCACCCGTCATCTCCGTGCCCCCATCCGATTTGCACAGGCACTTTGGTGAGCTTCTCCAGACCGAGAAGGGCGCCGACGTGGTGTTCGAGGTGGGCGGAGAGAAGGTCGCGGCGCACCGGTGTGTGCTCGCCGCGCGGTCAGCTGTCTTCAGCGCGGAGCTCTTTGGCACGATGAAGGAGAGTGACATTACAGGCGCAGGTGTTATCCGCATCGACGACATGGAGGCTCAGGTGTTCAAGACATTGCTCTACTTTGTGTACACCGACTCGTTGCCCAAGATCAACAAAGACGACCGTCAGGCCGATGCCATGTTCCAACACCTGCTTGTAGCGGCAGACAGATACAATGTGGAGAGGCTCAAGTTTATATGCCAAGAAAACCTGTGCAGGTACATCAATGTAGGCACAGTGGCCACGATATTGACGCTGGCTGAGCAGCACAACTGCCACGGGCTGAAGAATGCATGCTTCAGCTTTCTCAGCTCTCCAGCAAATCTGAGGGAGGTTATGGCCAGTGACGGCTTCGATCATATGAGGAGAAGTTGCCCCTCGGTTATGAAGGAGTTGGTCACCATGCTCTGCAACTTGGCTAGTTAGTGATGTATGTGATTTAAGCAGTGGTTGTTGATCTTTTCTACTTCCATCAGTAGGTGATTTTGGCGATGGTAGTTCATGTTTTAGGCTTCAATTAGTGCTAACTAGGTATGGAGGGCAGGGTAACATTAGGAATAAGAATACAAACAGAGTTCTACGGCCTTGAGGATAACAACAGGTGCCAGGAGGAGGATATCCAGGAATGGCTGGAGCTTCCTTTTTCTGTGGCACAAAAGCTGTTTACGACATGTTGCTGAAACCTATTTTTGATCAAGCCTTATTTTCGTTAGCCTGTTGGTCTTACTTTGCCGGATGTTCCAGATGTAATGTTGAATATAGATGTTTCAGTGCCCCCCAGAACTTGTTAGGTTGGCATGGTAGAAACCTGAATCTGTAATCAGTTGGATTTCAGTGGGCTGCATCAGGCGTACTGAGACGCCTAGTGGTCTCACTAAACTTGTGTAGTTTGTGTTGTCTAAAGTACGTAGCATCACTACAACATGATCTAATAATCCACCTGAGATAATGCCTGCTTCGACAACATCATCATATCATCAATACGTGGCTCTCGCCCTCTGATGCGTATAAGCAGAGCACTCAGCACAGCAAAAGGCTATAGTGGTGCGTGTCATATTTCTACGAGTTCATCGTTGTCCAATATTCTGATCGGCAAAATTTCAATAGTACCAATATCGTTTGCGTGTGTAAACATGGATGCTAGCAGCTTGAATGACTTGTACCATGAAAATTTTGAACAACCAAAAGCACTTGTTTCAAGATAATAGGAACGGAGAGCACGAATTAACATTCGGGTGTATAATACAATTTACAAATATGCATAATACAAAAATATCAACAAAATAAAAATGTATTACATCAAGTGCTACTTGATGTATATCTCACCCGTGACTTGGTCCACATCCACACCTATGCCATCAGCCATTGTTGCTAGCACTGCACTGTCGCGTCCAATCCGATCATGAGCCCCATGTACGGGGAGTCATGGTGGAAATGTAAGAGCAAGCCCAACAATGAGCTTGTAGCCGGACACGTCATCCTCGTAGCAGCTTTGCAGGAAAAAGATTCTTTGCTTGGCTCGTCTGCCGTCGCCGATGCAACACGAGCTTCAAGACAAAAAGCAGACAGGTTTACTGCTTTGTGGGTCCATCATCATTGATGCAAGCAACAGAGTGAAGGAAAATGGGAAGAAAGAGAGTGAAAACAGGCCCCATGTTACTGTTATTGAGACAATCTAACGCTGATTATTGTGTGAACAGGCTGTAGTGGCTGGGCTTGGAGCCAGGAACTTCGCGCAACTATTGGCCTTGCTCTAAGCCTAGCGGTCTGCCGCACACGTTCTCTTTTGCGAAAGACGGGAGATCGGAATCAGAAGGACCTGCGCAGTTGTTCTTGATACAGCTGGGACTGTACGCGACGTCTTCCGACCGGCGCTCTCGCTGTCATACTTGAGGATACGGCCATCCGAGACGCTCAAGTATAAGGCCCCCGCGCCGTGGCTGTCGAAGGCGACGCTTTCTGGACAGTATATGAATTTGGGTAGCTCAAGGCGCTGCGTCTGGGTGTCATCGATGGGCTTCGTGATGCTTGCACCTACGCGAGCCGCAGCGGTAGAGGGCACAAGCAACAACAAGACAAGACATGAGATGGCGAGCAGGGCATCCAAGCTACTCATCGACAAACTCATCTACTGACATCACCGCGCAGGCGCCGTCTCCACTCTTGATACTGTTCCGTGCCGCGCCGTCGTCGCCTCTCGTCCACTTCTTCAGGAACGCGACGGTGGCGCCGCCGACGAACCGCCGCATGGGCCTTGCCACTGCGGCAGATGGCGCGCGCGAGCGTCCCCGACCCCCGGCGCATCGTCGTCCATCATGTCCAGATGGTCGTAGTCCCTGACCACGGGGTGGCACTCGTCGTAGAACGCCACGTGGCTCATGGCTCGGGTCGCGCACGGCGGGAGCATAGGGCCTTGCAAACTTGCTAATTTGCTTGTACGTACATGTCGCTGGCAGAAGTTGGAGGAGAGAGAGAGAGAGGCCTCCAGGGGCCCGTGACCTGCTCGTGGTTTTGAAGGAAGTAGGCAGGGGCGAGGGCACGTAGCTGGTTCACGGGCTTTGCAGCAGTTCTCTCTCGCGCTATCTCACCGTGCCAAGCAAGGACCCAAGGAAAGGTCGAGGTCATGGCCACCCTCGGCCACGGCCGCCGCCCGATGTATGCCACCGGGGCGAGCTACATGTCGCCGTGGTGCCCGCAGCTGCGCACCAAGACCTGGCTCGCCTTCCACGGCCTCCCGCCGCACCTGAGGACGAAGCGCACCTGCGAGTTCGCCGCTGCCGGGTTCGGCGGGGTCGTCCGCTTCGCCGTGCCGCCGTCCGATGGGGACGACGGCCGCGTGGTCGTCGAGGCGCGGATCACCCGCGTCGAGGACGTGCCCCGGCGGATCGTGGCGAGGCACCACGTCGGCTTCGGGCACCACCTCACCTGGCCCGTCGACGTCGAGATCCTCGCCTACGCGCCCGTCGAGGACGGCGACGAGACCGCCCCGCCGGGAGCCCTCGTCATGTTCTGCTTCGCCCCTGACGACGGCGTCATCGACAAGGACATGGAAGGTAATCCATCCGGCCGCTTCAATGTCCCCTTCCATTTTTTTCCCCTTCCCCTGCGTCGACGAGGACTGTATCTGCTACATGCATGTCCAGTTGTTGCATTCTGTACTGGTAACATTAGTAGCACTAGATCTCAGCATTCTCACTTTCTTCATGGTGAAAGTTGGCAAGCCGAGGATAGTGACCCTCCCAGCAGGGGCGGAGCCAGGTTCAGGCCAACCTGGGCTCCGGCCCCTCCTTGGTTTTGTTGTTTCTTTGACGATGAACAGTAATAATAATGCTTAGGCGAATCAATCACAATATTAACAGCAATATTGTTCATTCCGGCCCCCTCTTCCCACTGACTCTGGCTCCGCCAGTGCCTCCCAGATCCGGAACCGGAGGAGCGTGCTGGGATTTGGGACGACGATGGCGAGGTACGGTCCATTCGCTCTCGCTGGTGCTACAACCCACAACAATTTTGAATTTCGTTTTGATTCTCCTGCAAATTCAAGCACCCGGTTGCTCATCACTGAATCTTATGGTATGTGTGCGCGCCTTGCGTGGGCAGGCCAGCGGCGCCGTCGAGCGGCCGGAGTCCAGCTTCTGCCAGGCCTTCCCCAACTAGGCTCCTGCCGCGGCAGACCGGCAGCCGTCGAACGCGACGATCTCGTCCGGACCGTGTACCGGCGTTTGCAGGATGCTACAGTGCTGTTGTATTTAGCTTGTGAACTCGTCCTTGTCAGTGTTAATTGCGCAGTAAGTATTGTGTGATACTTGTTCCCTTGTTTGTGTCTATGGAGTCACGCTCTGATGCATCGGAGCATTCAAGCAAAGCACTCGATCGACAAGCTAGGCAGAATGCTATTATAGAGGTCTATCAATCATATTTCTACTAGTAGTTCATCCTTGTCGATCAGCCATATTCATTTCCTGCGGTATACATAAATCGGCATCCTATTACAATCTAAGCTACTCATCGACAAACTCATCTACGGACAGCACCACGGGCGCGGTCTCCGGCCGCGCCCTGATGCCCTCCAGCGCCGCGCCGTCGCCTCCCACCCACTTCCTCAGGAACGAGACGGTGGCGCCGCCGACGAACCGGCGCATGGGCGCCCTGGCCCCGCCGCTACGGCAGACGGCGCGCGTGAGCATGCCCCGTACGCCCGGCGTGTCGTCGTCCATCATGTCCAGGTGGCCGTAGTCCCTGGCCACGAGGTGGCACGCGGCGCCGGCGCACTCGTCGAAGAAGGCGGCGTGGCTGACGCCCAGGGGCGCGCACGGCGGGAGCAGCGGCCCGTTGGGCAGCTCGCCGAGCCCCGTGCCGATGACCATGACGGGGGCGCCGACGTGCAGCGAGCGGGCCCGGCCCGTGAGGATCGGCGGCGGCGTCTGCTTCCCCGCGGCCATGCCGTCCACCGGGTCGACGGCGACGAGCGCGGCCAAAGGGGGAGAGAACTTGGCGTGGCCCAGCGCCAGCGCGAAGGCCACCTTGCCGCCGCGGCTGTGGCCGGCGACGGACACCTTGGTCAGGTTCGGGTGGACGTCGGGCGGGAGCACGGAGGAGAGGCCGCCGGCGAGCCAGTCGATGACGGCCGCCGCCGCGTTGATCTCGTCGGTGGTGTCGGGTCCGGACACCGTGTACAGCTGCCGCGGAGGTCCAGCTCAGTTCAGCAATTAGCACTGGAACAAGAGCTGCTGGTGCTGGTAAAGGAAGGAACGAAACAGAGCATCCGAGAAAACGAGCTGACCTGCGGCCCGACGACGACGAAGCCGTGGGAGGCGACGTGCTGCAGCAGCTGGGAGTAGAAGGAGTTGAGCGCCATGTACCCGTGCAGGAACACCAGCACCGGGTACTCCCCGGCGTCCCGCGGCGCGGCGACCAGCAGCGGCTTGGGCGGCAGCTTGTCCTTGTTGCCCGCGGCGGCGGCCGGCGACGACGGGCACCCCCTCCTGGCCTCGCGCACCGTCGTCAGGCTCACACCGTGGCGCCCGTGCTCGAACACGCCGGCTGCCTCGGTTCCTGGATCCATGCCGACGATGCCGTGGAGATGGAGGAGCAGCAAAGAGCACGCAGCCAGGAACGCCCGGATCGCCGGGCTCATTTCAGGCCAGGGGTGAAGTGACTCGTGGCGTGGCCACTTGGCGATCGACCGTTCCGCGGCCGGGGACTTCGCCGCGCCTTATCTCGAGTGCTCCCTGGCCTGTAGCTTCGTCCTTGGCGCTGTCAGTTGCTGGCTGGATCAATCGTCAACGCCCACTTGGAAGTTCGAACCGCGGGCAGAACAGAGGGTGTTCGTTGCATGGGTCTAAAATTTAGAGAGAAGAATCTTGTTATTTAAAAGTATTAAATAAAGTTTAATTACAAAACTAATTGCAGAACCCCGGTCTAAATCGCGAGACGAATCTAACGAGGGTAGGTAAGCCGTGATTAGACGTTGGTTACTGTAGCATTACTGTAGCATCACTGTAACAAAATATAAATTAATTAGACTCGTTAGATTCGTCTCGTAAAGATGTACTTATCTGTAAAAAGGTTTTGTCATTAAATTTTATTTAATATTTTTAAATAATAAGATTCTCTTTGATGTGACGGATCTAAATGCTAAATGCTAAAACAACGAACACGCTAGTACATGCGCCGTGTTCTCATCTTTGGGCAAGTCAAGGGTTCACACTCTCACACCGCGGCAAAATGGTAGCTGGGCCGGTTTGAATGAATGGGGCCCGTCTACATTCACTTTTAGCCCATCAATCGACCGCAGCCGAAAACATAATGCTCTTTTCTGATCCAGAAATCATTCCATGTACGAAGAGATCTGGTTCTAAAAAAAAAAAGGACGAAGAGTTCAAGGTTTACACTACGGTTAACACGAGCTGAACAGCACTAACGCGGAACATTAATCAAGCAAGGTGTGTCACATAACCAACACGCACAGGCTAGCACACGCTGCCACATTCGTTCCATTTCATACAACAAAAGGTACATGGAATTACTCCATTTCATACAGCAAGAGGAGTAAGATGGAGCTAGCTCCACAGAGCGTGGTTCAGACTAGTACGAGTCCATCATCAGTCGCAAGATGGAAGACCCGCGTGCGTCGATGTCGCCCTGGACCTCGTAGCAGCAGGCACCGCCTAACGAGCTGCTCGCACCATGCCGGTGGTGCAGGAGCGGCGACTTCTTCTTCTTCTTCTTCTTGCCTCCTTCCTCCTCCTCCTCTGCACGCAGCACGCGGCGCGGCACCGCACGGTCAATGGAACATCACCAAACCAATTAAACGCGGATCGAACTCTGCACCAAGAACTACTCCTAACAAAACAAATCACTGGTAATTCCGTTCGCTGGTTTCGATCAAATGAAACGAAAGCCTTACCGACTGGCTCGTAGCTGAGGATGACGAGGTGAACGCGGTGCCGCGGGGCGGGGCCGGCGCCGGCGTGTGGCTGGAGCTCGTTGACCATGAGCGGGCAGCGGGGCACCTGCCTCCACGAGGTGACCCGCGCCTCCACGACCATCAGCCCCGCGCGCCGGAACGACGCGGCGTCGAAGTGGCTCACGGCGCCGTACTCGGCGATGGCGGCGTTGACGCCGTGCTCCGACCACAGGTGCGCAGGGAGGCCCACGAACTCGAGCCACACGCGCGTCCGGAGGTCCGGGCACCGCGGCGACAGGTACGTAGTACACCTTCGGCTCCGGCCGCGTCGCCCTGCTCGAGCCGCCGGCGATGGTCCTCCCGGCCATGGTGCGGCGCCGGGGTCTCGTGGACAGAGGGGACGGTTTCGAGGAGGGGAGCAAGAGCGGCGCCGCGTGTATCTGGAATGCTCTCCCGGTAGGAGTCCTGTGCTGTACTATTTACTGTACCGCTTTGTGTTTTTACCAACAACCTTTGAGTTGTCACGTCTGCTGACCGTTGAACTACAAGCTGTAGGCACGTAGTAGTAGTAGTACTAGCTGGTTCACAGGCTTTGCATCCCTTCTTTTGGACTCGAAAGCAGCGATCTCGCGCAAGCTGCCAAGCCTCCAGTGTCGAGCGGTGTAATTTTTACAAAATGGATCTTTTAGTTAAAGTTTTTCACATCTATACTCTTTGGAAAAACTTGTTCAGAAATGGACCTTTCTTCTGGGCGCCACATGGTTTGGCGACCAGGTCAGATAGGTGGGCGCCAAATCACGCGGCGCCCACCTATTGTAGGTGGGCGCCAAACCACGCGGCGCCCAGCCCTGAAAATTACACGAGGAAGGATGATGAACTGACATGATGAGCGTCAGAATCATTGGCGATCAGGTCCCATAGGTGGGCGTCAAATGATGCGGCGCTCAGCTGTGGAACCTAGTCGCCAAATAACGTGACGCCTATAAAAGGGTCCATTTCTGAACATGTTTTCTTTAAGGGTCCAAATGTGATAAACTTTAACTAAAAGGGCCATTTTGTAAAAATTACACGTGTCGAGCGTCACGCCTAGTCCTGGGACTTGGGCCGGGCCAAATCCGGGTGGGCCGTGGCCCGAACGTTTGGCACGGCCCGTGGCCCGGCCCGGCCCGATAAGATTTCATGCCGTGCCGGCCCGGCCCGAGCTGACGGGCCGTGCCGTGCCGGGTTTTCGGCACATCGGGCCGGCACGACACGAAACTGTTACATGGGCTGTTACATGGGCCGTGCTCGGGCCGGCACGGCACGAAAGTGGCCCGGCGGCCCGGATTTGGCCCGGCAGTGTGTTCTTGTCAAGTTCTTTAGTCAACGTTATTTTTTTTATTTTGATTTGTATTTCAAAATATAAACTTGTATAGATTTTGCATATGTGGTCCAAATTTGATGATTCTTTTTTCTATAATCTTCAAAAAATCATCTCTATCATGTCGAATATTTGTATGCAAACTTCCCTGGTTCAATTTTGTACTGATCAATCAATACACTAATGGTCACTATTCACCATTATCTTTACTTTTTTGTTAATCCCCAACCAATTTGAATTTTGAAGTAATTTTTTGTGTGGATGTACAACTTCTACATATCTACACATAGGATTTTTTTATAAATTTTTTTGTGACACTTACACTCATGTATGTTTGAATTGCTCCCCATTTGTCTCAAAAGCTCATAACTTCTATATTGATTAGTAAATTTTGAACACACATTCATGCAAACATTGTTGAAAAAATTCCCCGAAAATTATAGAGGTTAGTATTGACTTGGAACACTTCCACACCAAAATTGAGTTTAAAATTCAATATCTTTTTAGAGATAAAAATTGCAAAAGCTCACTTTTCCTTTGTTTTTTCTTTGGTCACGCTCAAAGTATAATGATTTTGAAACTCAAATTTGATATACACATCTAGTATATCTTTACTAAGCTATTGTAATTTTGGTGGAATTTTTGAAATTATTTTATCCATGTAACACTATAAAAGAATCAATTTAAACAAAAAATGCGCCTTCTCTATACTGAAAACGCACTCTGAAAGAGGCATCTAATTGAAACCGGGCCGTGCCCGTGCTTGGCACGGCCCGATGACGGCCCGCCGTGCTCCGTGCCGTGCTCGGGCCGCATTTTCATCACATCGGGCCGACCGGCACGGCACGACGTGGCACGACGGGCCGTCACGGCACGGCACGAAACGGCACGAAGCACGACAGGCCCGTGCCGTGCCGGCACGAGCACGGCCCGAGTCGCAGCACTAGTCACGCCCCCACCATGCCAAGCAGACGAGCTTGCTGGGAACAGCGCGTTGCCCATGGCCGCCTTCGACCACACCCGTCGCCGATGCACAGGCACAGCAGGACGCGGTACATGTACCCCTGGGGCCCGCAGCTGCGCACCGAGACGTGGTACATATCTGATGATTCAAAAATCGTTCGATCAAGATTTACACTACGGTTAGCACGAGCTCAACAGCACTAACGCGGCACATTAATAAAGGTTTTACATAACCAACAACACGCACTTGCTTAGGGTGTGTTTGGTAGGGCTTTTGCTTATTCTGAAAACAGCTTATTCAGTAGTTTATTCTGAAAACAGCTTTTCTGGCTCATTCTGGCTTATCCTGTGAAAACAGCTTATCCTGTCAAACTGTTTGGCAAAACAGCTTATCCTGTGTTTTCTGAAAACAGCTTTTCCTGTCAAAATGACCCAAGTGCCCCTGTCCATTTGAGACATGGATATACACATGTAATATCTGTTTAATGAAAGAAATAATGTTCCACAACAAAATAAATTGGACTAATAATTTATATATTGACCATTAAAATAATAGAGTGCAATAGTAGAGTAGAACTAATATAATACATTACAATAATGTGTCCAAAAGATCATCACCAACATAATATGGTAGTGTTTACAAAAGCATCATGATCTTCACATAGCATACGGTCATGCATCAAACTATACATGATCATGTCGATCTAGAAAGGTAGATTGCCCTCGCAAGGTCATCACGGAACCTATCCATGGTGTGGTCACTTGATTCTGGAGTTGATGTGTCCGACGCATTTTGAGGAGGAAGATGCTTCGAATATCTGGAAGGTATGGTGGGCACATAATCGGGATCACGATCACACTTGGTGAAATCCTTATCGTGTGCATCATTCTCACGAATGTAGTTATGGAGACACATAGTAGCAGCAACAATCATCATTTGTTTATCCATCGAGTACTTTGGCATCTTCAAAAGGATTCTCCATTTATTTTTCCACACGCCAAATGTACGCTCTACGCAATTGCGAACACTTGAATGCAAATGGTTGAAGAGCTCTTGCTCACCGCGTGGCGCAGGACCCCTCCTCCAATCAGGAATGTGATATCTTTGGCCCTTATATGGCGTCAAGTATCCGTGACGATTTGGGTATCCGGCATCACCATTATAAAATGATCCTGCATTTACAAGACGTTATGCATTACTAAAGACATGATTTTCAAACATAAGAACAATATTGCCAAATGCAAGTAGCAGTTTATACCTAGAGGAGGGTGTGGAAAGTCAGGATCATTTTCCAATGCATGAAAAAGCACAGCCGTATCATGCATAGACCCAGGCTGACCAATGGAGGCATAAGTGATCCTCAAGTCAAAATCAACGACAGCCAATACATTTTGGGTTGGTTTACCACTTCTTCCAATGTATCTCAAATAATCATGTGGAGGTGGAACTGCCGAAATATGTGTACCATCTATTGCTCCAATGCAATCTTTGAAATGTGGCATCATCCTATGATCATTAGTAATCCTAGAGTGGGTAGTAGTGAAGTTAGGATCTATAGGCCTTATGTAATTCTTACACATTGCCACCACACAATTCAGCACCTCGTCGAATTTTCGACTTATTGTCTCGGTAGAATGCTTAATGGTGCCTCACACAGCAGATTTCGACCACCCTTGACCCAAAGTCACAAGAAACATACCAAGTGCTTCCAAAGAGGTCATATGAATGGTTGGTTTGAGTCCATAACTCCTTACTAAAAGGTCATGCAAGCTGTAGAATAGCCTTGTATCCATTCTGAACATCTTGTGGCTTCCTCCTGGAGTGTTCAAATGTTCCATAACCCAAGAATATCCACTCTGTTGTGGACACCTTGGCACATTCTTGTCAATATATGTCAAATAATGGCCACTCAATGCAATTGCAATACCAGTTATCATAGTGCTAGCTTGGCCCATCATGTCCATAGTATCTGCAATCAACTCATCATCGGAGGCGCTGTCATCCGTGTTACAGCCACTCTCATCTGAAGAACCACATCTGTTCATTAACCATATGAACAATCAGATGTATGGAATAAAACAACATTGCAAAAATATAGCCCAATGAAACAAATTAAACATGGAAGCATACATTAAACATAGAAGCATATATGGTCATACAGATTGTCTCATAGTCATGAAATGCACAAGGTTTGGCAATTATTAAAAGTGACAGCAAAGATACAAGGCTTCATGTTGCAACATGGAAGCATAATAGTTCTACTTAGCTACATCATTCCTAGTCATCCATTCATGCTTCTGGGTCAAGTAAGCAAATCTTTCCTCATCAGTGCTTGCTCCTGCCAAGAACATTCTCCTTTCAGCCCCCTTGGTGAAAATTTGACAAGCAATGAAATGCTCTTTAGTCCCATTTGTAGCACCACACTGCCTCACCAATTCCATAACTTCCTCTATGGAAGAACCTGCTTGTTCCCTCCCCCTTGTAGCAATGGACTCACAAGATGTTGATATAGTCTTAGATATCCCCATAAGTTGTCCAACTTGATCTTGAATCCATACACCGCCACTACTCTTTGCTTTCTTTCCCTTTGTATTATTACTTGGCGTCGTACTTCGCTTCCCTCGTGCACTTGTAGGTGTAACCTCCTCCGGTTCACTATCATCATCGTTGTTGTCACCTTGGCTTTCATCTAGGTTGATGGCAAAAGTATCGCAAGAGTTGCTTGTTGGAGATGGTGCCACACCACTACAAGGATTCCAATGATATTCACCGGTGTTCCGAAACTCTTCGAACATTATGCTACACTTATCTTCCTATGGAAGACCTTTTTCCTTGAATCTGTTTGCTCCCTTGATAGCCTATAATATAAAGAGAACACACATGTTATTATCAGACCATGATGGCTGCAAATCAAACATGACAAATAGTACATGTGTATGACTCTTACTTTACATGTCTTGGTCCACCATTCTTCGGGCATGTCAATATTTTGGTGACTTGCATCCCATCCTAACCCCGTTTGCTTTGTCAACTTCTTCTAAATGCCGTAGTCGACCTTTAACCGATCCCACTTGTTCTTTAACTGTTTTTGTGTGTATGAAAGACCGGTCTCCTCTTTGAACTTTTCCATCACATTTTTGTACCCAGTCTTGCTCAAATGTGCGCCTGCACGGTTACCATTTTGACATTCCTCCGCAAACAGCTCACACACTATTCTAGTCTTACTATCATCTTTCCAATCTGCCACACTGTTGCCAACCATAGAAACATACAAAACAACAAAGGTAGTTCAAGTATTGTACATCATGGTCTACTATGCAGTGGCAAGCAAACAACATTATTTACCCCATTTCAGTGAATATTGTCACAACAAAATACAGAATTGTTCAGTAGGGGCAATTAAGTTTCAGCTCGCACACTATTGTTCAGAATTATTCAGAATAGTTCATAGGGACAATTAAGAACACTATTATTCAGAATTATTCAAATTATGTGTTCAAGTCCATGGCCGTCACCTTGTATCGTCCATGTCGACGCCCGCTGCGGCAGAAGGGGGAATGGGAGGCCTTCCTCCTCGTCCACCTCCTCGACGACCACCTCGTCCACGTCCTCCACGCCTTCCTGCACCTCCTTCATTCACATTCTCGTCATTTGTCGCTGGCGCCGAATGACCTCCTGCTGCACCTCCTGCATTGACAATGTCGTCATTTGTTGCTGCCGCCGGATGACCGACTGCCGCAGCTCCACCTGACGAAGATGCACCGGCCAGGATGCCCGCCAACCATTCCTGCCATCCACCGGCGTCGTCGGGGGCGCCTGGCCACAGGTTGGCGGCCACGCCACCCACGCCGGGAACGCCGGCCCACGGTCCCGCCGCGCCCGAGCCGGGAACGCCAGGCCATGGACCGAGTGCGCCAACGCCCGGAGCACAAGGACACACGGCCGCCGCGCCCGCGAACGGAGCACCTGGCCACGGCCCCACCAGCCACGGCGCGTGGCCCGTCGCGCCGGCGCCAGGACCGCCAGGCCACGGCCCCGCCGCGCCCGCGCCTGGCCCTGGTCCCGCCGCGCCCGCGCCTGCCCACGGCGCCGCCGCGCCCGCGCCTGCCCACGGTGTGGACGGCGCGCCCTCGCCGCCGGGGCTGCAGCCCGAGCCAACCGCGTCGCCGCATCGCGGAACCGCGGACAACCCTGCCGCCGATCCATTGCCGCATGGAGCCACATCGCCATCTGCAGGTTGGGGAGAAGCTTCTCCCCGCGTCCCTCCTCCAGATCCGGCCGGGACCCCTCCTCCTCCAGCTGCAGACGACGGCCGCCGCAGCGGATTCATGGCGGCGCAGCGCGTGAGGGAGAGGCGAGCGGCGGCAAAGGGAGAGGAGGCGCGTGCGTAACGGGAGGTGGGAGGCGCGGGGTGAAGGGAGGCTCGCGGTGGCAGTCACCGTAATTTTGCGCCAAAGTTGATGGGCAGTTCTGTTCTCAGCAGCGGAGGAACGTTCGCTGAGCCGGAATGAGCCACTTTTTTCGGCTTTGGACCCGTAGTTCAATTTCCAAAAGCGCTTTTTCCTTCCATTGCTCGTAAGCGCTTCTTCAGGCAAGTGTTTGGCACTGCTTTTCTTCCTTTTTGTATAAGCTGGCAATGAAGCTGGGCAAGAAGCAGCTGCCAAACATGCCCTTACATGAACTTAGGAGTACTGCAAAACAAAAGCATGCAGCTCCCTCCATGGAGCGTGTTTATTACACACCATTTTATCAGACTAATTAAGAGAACATCAGTCGCAAAAGAGAACGGTCGCGGGCGCCCAAGTCGCACCGGACTCTGTAGCAGCAGGCGCCGTCTGACGAGCTGCTGCCAGCCTGAAGGCGGTGCTGGTGCGGAGACTTCTTGTTCCGCTTGCCTCCTTCCTCCTCCTCATCTGCACGATCGAGCCACGGCAAAGGCCACGCAAAAATCACGAAGCCAAACATATCAATCAATTACTTACTAGTTGCCACTAATTTCTGTGCTCAATACTACGATTATGAGACGATTCTTACCGACTGGCTCGTAGCTGAGGATGACGAGGGAAACGGGGTGCCGCGGGCCGGGGCCGGCGCCGGCGTGGAGCGGGGGCTCGTTGGCCATGTACCCGCGGGGAACCCGCGTCCACGTGGTGACCGTCGCCTCCACGACCATCCGGCCCGCGCGGCGGAACGACGCGGCGTCGAAGTGGCTGACGACGCCGAACTCGGCGATTGCCGCGTTGACGCCGCGCTCCGACCACAGGTACGGCGGGAGGCCGAGGAACTCGAGCCACACGCGCGTGCGCAGGTCCGGACACCGCGGGGACAGGTACAGCATCTTCGGCTCCCGCCGCGCCGCCTTGGTCGAGCGGGCGGCGATGGTCCCGTCCAGCCGCGGCGCCGGAGCAGCCATGGTGGCAGCGGCGTGGGGATTGACAAGTCTAGGAGACGGCTATAGGACGGGACGGAAGAAGCGGTTTCGAGGAGACGGGAGCGGGGACCGCAGGACCCTGCTATTTACCGCTCTGTGTTTTTACTGAGGGCCCACCAATTGAGCTATCTCATCTGCTGACTGGGACGGCACGTCGCTGGTTCGCAGGCTTTGCAGTAGAGCTGTTTTCTTCCACTACACACTTTTTTGACTTCTTCAAACCAAGCATCTCTCGCGGCATCCCACACAGTCTCTCGCCCCCACCATGCCACGGCAGACGAGCTTGCTGGGAACAAGAGCCCCCGGGAGCTCGAGCTGTAGCAGAGCCCGTGGGAGCTCGAACAGCGGCTCGTCGCCCATGGCCCCCTTCGACAACACCCGCCGCCCGATGTACTCCGCTGGCGGGAGGACGCGGTACATGTCGCCGTGGTGCCCGCAGCTGCGCACCAAGGCCTGGCTCGCCTTCCACGGCCTGCCGCCGCACCTCCGGACGGAGCGCACCTGCAGGTCCGCCGTCGCCGGGTTCGGCGGCCTCGTCCGCTTCGCCGCGCCGCCGTCCGACGTGGTGGTGGTCGAGGCGCGGATCACGCGGCCCCAGGACGTGCCCCGCCGGATCGAGGCGCGGCACCACATCGGGTTCGGGCACCTCCTCACCTGGCCCGTCGACGTCGAGGTCCTCGCCTACGCGCCCGTCGGGGACGACGACGAGGCGGCGCCGCCGGGGGACCTCGTCATGTGGTGCTGCGACCAGGAAGAGGGCGTCGACGAGGACGTAGTACAAGGTAATCGATCGATCCGCTTCATTGTTGTATATTGTGCCTGTCCAGTCGTTGCAAAATTTGCATTCTGACTGTCCTGTTGCCTCTTCATTCATGCGCGGTCAAAGTTGGCAAGCCGAAGAGCGCGAGCATCCCTGCTCCGAAACCGGAGGAGTATGCTGGGATTCTTGACGGCCGCGGCGAGGTACCGTATGGATCGATGTACGCTTCTAGTTGCTGTTTCTACAAGAAACTGGGGAAATTCGTTTCGGTTAACTTGCAAATTTAAATTGTGTGTGTAAATGCTCCGGTGGCTGACTTTTATCTTTACGGTGTCTGTGCAATGCAGGCCAGCGGCGCCGTCGAGCGGCCGGAGTCCGGCATCTGCCAGGCCTTCGCTGACTAGGCTAACTGTCGCCGCGGACCGGCAACCATGGAACGCGTACGTGCACTGCGCTTGCCCGCCGTCACTGACCATCTCGTTTCAGTTAGCTCGTGGTTAGCGTGAGTTAATTATGATACTTGTTGATGTCGTCGATGGACGGCTGTCTACTAGTACAAGCCTAGCCAGCAGCCCCCAAAATGATCACTTGCGCGAATTCATCAGTGATTACCTTCTATAATTACGGTTTTCACCACTAAACAAAGCTACACTAGCAGCCTTGGATGATGAGTCTGGTCGTACTCGCCGTCGCACCCGCATCGCCGCCTTGGCGATCCCACAAATGTTACTGTTCCTTGGCAGACGGCAGCGCCATGCCCTGGCAAACACCTTGCACGGTGTCAGCCGCCGAAAGCTGCCTCTGCCTGTGTCGCATTCACGTTTCTTGCGCCATCAGACCACAGGCGTGCACCTTCCTTCATTGCCGAGTTAAGAGCGAGCCCAGCATATTGAGTAAAATTAATTGAGTAAAATCCAGTTTACTCAATCCTCTATACCTAATTTTACTCAACTAGCTCCTAGACTCGCAGCAGATTGAGTAAAACCGGTCTCTTATATTCCCCTCCCTTCTCACGCACATTCCATTGAGCACCCTGCGCGCGCTCGTCGCCGCCACACCTCGACTCAGCGACGAACTTGTCCAGGCCGCCGGAGCGACGCGGTCGACGAAGAGCGTGTGCACGTGCGTAGAAGAAAGAGGAGGCCGCGCCGTGTAGAAGAAAGAGGAGCCGCTGCGACGTGCCTCGCCGCGGACGCGTGAAGGTGGTCGCACGCGCGTCGGTCTGCCACACCGTGCCGCCCTGTCGCGCCGCGTCGTCGTCCCTCGCGCCAGCCTGCGACGCATTGTCATCGCACTGTCCCGCGCGACGGCCTCCTGCACCGCGCAGCGCCATCGACCGCGCCTTCGCTTGATGCCACGACGCGCCCAGCCGCCATGTCTGCCTCGCCCGCTGCAGGTCGCATCACGCGAATGGGCGCCACAATTCCCGTCGCCAACCATGGTGCGTCTGGCCTGCCGGTCTGCGTCTGGCCGCACCGTTGTCCCGTCCGCTGGCTGCTGCATCGGGCCGAGGTCGAGGCGGCGTCCATGGCCTTGCCTCGGGCCGACGCCCTCGCTCGGCACTCGGCAGCCATGGCGGGCCCGGGAGACGCGGCGGAGGCGGCCGGAATCAGAGGCTGGGGTGGTGGCGTGTCGCGCCGAGGTCGAGGCGGGTTGCACACGGCAGTGAAAGGCGGGGCGAGCCTGGCGAGGCGTTGCGGGTGGCCAGGAACGCGCGGTGGCGGCGTACGGTGGCCGGAATCGGAGGCGGAGTGGCGGCGGGGAGCGTGGAAGAGGCAGCGGTTGGCTCCCGCCATGAAGAAATCTTTTACTCAATCGGTTTACTCAATGGGTGTGGATTGAGTATATTTGCTCAATGGAGGGGCTGTTTTAGGGGATTGAGTAAATTTTTTTGATTTACTCAATGGGATACTCAATCTGCTGGAGGAGTTTGGTTGAGTAAAATCTAGAAATTTACTCAATAAGGTGTGTTTGCTCAATCTGCTGGGGATGCTCTAAGTGCCCACCCATAGAGATGCACTTGTAACCTGCAGGGTTTGATCTGATGTCGCTTGCAATCCTACAAAAATTTTAAATGTGAAGATTTTCTAATAGATTGTGTGAGTTAGTATTACATGGAGAAAATTCACCCTGATCCTCTCCTGCTAATAGGACAGGGACAGGGTGGTGGAGAAAACTTTAAAAGCAACAGAATCAAGATGAATGACACTAAAAGGCGATAACTGAACATTGTACCCAACAAGCACTAGGTATGACATAACTCTTTTCCTTTATCACTGGCATCGTCTACATATTTTTTCTAACAAAAAAAAAGAAAAATTGATGGGCAATCAACGTTGATATCTTTCTTTATTTATTTTTGATTGACAAGTCTCCTTGTGAAATTAACACTTTTTATTTTTGGCTCAAATGCAAATAATTATTGAATTGAAGTTCTCTAGATTGCAACGTGGCATGATCAGATCAAGATCTACTATCGTCCAGATGATCTTAGGAAAATGAAGTTAAATGAAGAAACCAGAGTTGCCTGTCCCAACTCGATATAATATGACAAAATTTAGAGAGGAAGATTTGGTGCAATAGAAAATATTGTCAGAATCATATAGATGTTAATTTTGTCGTTGTCATATTATAAAATGTTTATCATTGGATGAAACATGTTATCAATCCTCCTAGTAATCTCAATACACTGAATTTTGCACACAGTCCAAGTCAATACCATAGTTTTAACAACTTTGCCCGTGTCATATAAATTTTGTTAGCTTATTAAGGTGTTTTGTCATCCACTTCGAATATGTTCTCAGCTATATCATAAATATCATATTAAGCCTTTTAGACACGTGCGTCACGCATGTGCATTGGTATTAGTATATAGTCAAAGGAAAAGTTTTCATTAGGCTCAACCTCACGATAGGTTACCTTTAAAATTCCTATGAATTCATGCATCCTGATGTAACAATCCTATAAAATTCCTATGTTTGTCCTTTGTTTCAATTATGCCCTAGCTTTTGAACCAATTGTCCACTATATGTCCATGAACTTGTATGTCTGTCTTTTAGGTTTTAAACTTTTTGTTTGGAGTTTTTTGTCTACGAACTTTTTTGTTTATGTTATCTAAGTCTACAAACTTTTATTTTGAAGTTTAAGGTCCACAAAATTATTTTTTTAATGAGGTCCACAAAATGATTGTGGGAGTCATTTAGGTCCAAGAACTTTGTATTTCGTCATCAAGAATTTGACCAAGGTTAAAGCTGGTTGCGCTTTTGCTGGCGTGCTCACTACTCACTAGGTTCATGTAGATGAGGCTGTATGGCTCGAGGGCATTTTTCTTAAATATGCATGAGAATTGTGTATTGCTGTCTTAAAAAATAAAGTTATACTGTAGAAGCACGACACACCAGCCGCACACCAAGTTTTCAGATTGCATTCGTGCCACGTAACAAAAGGAAATGCTCACATGCACCGGGCGATTTCTCCCGCTTTGTCTCCGTCTTCCTAATCTGCACCACGTACGGCATGTCTCGCAGTCTCGCACAAACAACATCCAGCCAAAATCACGTAATAGAAGCCAATATAACCTTAACGAAAATGCTTCAGAGCTGATCGGGATGTCCGACTGTGTTACGACCATACGTGATTTACGGGTGATTAGCAAGTGATTTGACTAATTAATCACTTATGTGCCACATGATTGTCTCAGTCTAGGTCCGACCAATGCGGTCAGACCTGTAGCAAAGTTCTAACCTTAATCACTAAGGCTCCCTTTGGAATGCAGGATTTTCACAGGAATTGTACAAGAATTTCACAGGAATCAGTTGACTGTTCACAGGAAAAACGCAGAAATAGAAAAAAAATCCTGCGTTTCAAAAGGGGCCTAAACGTGTTTTGTGTCGTGGCGGTTCCATCCGGCGACACGGGGGCAGCCATGGTTTGGAGGATGTCTCGACTCGAGGGAGGTGCGGCGGAGTAATTGACACCCGGAGCAGGAGCAGCACCACCTGTACCTCGATTTTCTTTTTTTTTGAAACGTCTGTACCTCGAAATTGATTTCCCACATTTGTGGCAATTGAAGGGTTGCATTGCAAAGCAGCACTTCCACAGGCTTTCCACACGCAACGCGCACACAGCCCATCTCCTCTCCTCTCCTGAGCCTCCTCTCGCGCTAGCCCGCCGTGTCTGTGGGTGGACTCGAGTCGAGCGTCACCATGCCAAGGCAGAGGAGCAAGAAGCAAGGAAGAAGAAGAAGATCCAAGGGGAGCAAGAGCTCGAGCTCTAGCAGAGCTCTGGGCGATGGGAGCTCGAGCTCCTCGGGCGTGCCCATGGCGCCTGACCACAGCCGCCGCCCTCTGTACGGCGCGACGCGATACTGGTCGCCGTGGTGCCCCCTGCTGCGCACTAAGGCCTGGCTCGCCTTCGACGGGCTCCCGCCTCACCTCTGGACGAAGCGCACCTGCGAGTTCGCCGTCTCCCCCTTCGGCGGCCTCGTCCGCTTCGACGCGCCGCCGTCCGACGTGGACGGCGGCCGCGTGGTGGTGGAGGCGCGGATCACGCGCCCCGAGGACGTGCCCCTGCGGATCGAGGCCCAGCACCACGTCGGCTTCGGCCACCTCCTCGTCTGGCCTTTCGACGTCGAGATCCTCGCCTACGCGCCCGTCGGGGACGGCGACGTGACCTACAAGCCGGGGGGCCTCATCATGATGGTAGGTGGCCCCAGAGACAACTGCTTCGTGGTCGACGACGACGACGACGAGGACATCCAAGGTACTAATCCACTTCATTGTTCAGTTCTTCACTGTATCGTTCCCCATCCATGACGCATTGTAGCCTGTAGGAGTAGCAATTTGCTAGCGCATCTTCGATTGTGCAGCTTCCAAGTAGTTATCCCATTTCTTTAGTTACTATACCGTCGTTCCTATGAGCCTTGTCCTGTTGTTGCATTCTAGTAGTGGTGCTAATTTCAGATCTCTTCCTACTCACTGTCTTGCTGCTTCTTGGTGAAAGTTGGCAAGCCGAAGCGGATGACCTTCCCAGCACCGAAACCGGAGGAGTGTGTTGGGATTCTTGACGCCGCCGGCGAGGTACCGTTACCGACGCTTCCATCTGCTGTTCTAGAAATTTGGGAAATTTCGTTTCGGTTCTCCTGCAAATTAATGGCACTTTGTATGCTCCCATGGCTCACTGCATCTGATCGTTGTGTGTGCGCAATGCATTGGCAGGCCATCGAGCGGCCGGCGTTGAGCACGTGCCAGGCCTTCAGCGACGACTAGGCTCCTGCCGCCGCTGACCGGTCGGCAGCCATTGGAGGCGTACGTGCGCTGCGCGGGCGTCACTGTGCTGGTGGGTTAACTATGAGTGATGGGTTAACTAGTGGTACTACTAGCCTATTAGTAGTAGCTTTTTCGGCGTCTATGACTGTTAATCATCAGTATGATAGTATGAGTACTTGTGTAAAGACTAGTGTGCTACATGTTGCTCTCCGCTATATTAGCTCGATGAGCTCTGTCAATGAATTTAGCTGTCCCAAAGCTCGTCACTTTAAGTTTTCATCTCTGTATTTTGAGCTGTGCACTTATTTCAGTTTTTGGTTTGCAAGAGCTACCCTAGCAGCATTATTGTTGATCGCGCAGTCGCATACCGTCCTGGTCTTCCTAGTTTGAAACGCGGGCAAAATCGATTATTTTTCGGCGGCTTGTGTTGGCACTTGGCAACAAAACATTTCCGTGAACACAAAACCTGGCCGCGCCATGCCCTGGCCGAAGCTGATGGAAAGCTGCTTATTTCTTGCGCCATGGGGCGGGTGCGCGCCGCTGCTCCACTGTGCCCTCTGGTTCACGGTAATTCGCCGGCCTTGCTTTGACCAGCGAGTATGAACGCTGAATGATGGTGCAAGACGGGCGCGCCATGCCCTGGCCAATGGCCGAAGGCTGATGGAAAGCTGCTTTGCCTGTGTCGCCCGTCCTCCACGTTTCTTGCGCCGCGGGACACCACTACCCGCGGGACGCCACGTTTATCCACGCTGCTCCAGTTTGCCCTCTGGTTCACGCTAAATTTACCGTAGCGTGGTGGACATGATGAGCAGACACTATTTTGAGTCACCCGCGCGAGTCGAGTCTAAGCCTGAGAATGGGTCAAAACCCAGCCCAAAACCAAACCGCACCATATTACTCCAACTACCGCAGCCCAGACCAACCCCACCCACCACTCCCGAGTTCAAACCCAACTCAAACCAAACCAGTTGCAATTTTGAACCCAGGCCAAACCAAACCACATGTGTTAAACCGGTTCCACACCATTTTCAAACCATTCTCAGCACCCGGTTCGTTCCTTCCACTCGCTCGAACTCCTTGACGTACGTACGCTAGGTTCGTCCATTCGCTCGAACTCCTCAACGTACGCCAGCCTTGTCCACCCATTCGACTCCTTAACGTACGCTAGCCTCTGCTGCACCTTCTCCAACTACTCGCTGCACTCGAGTCGTGAACGAACGCCGCAGGTGCAAGCGCTGCCCCTCTCACCCACGCCACGAACCCAACACCATGTCTGCTCGCCGGGCGGAATCGGGTGACGCGTACTACCTGTCGCCGGCGTCCCCGGATCTCCAGACGCGGGCGTGGATCGAGTTCCTCGGCTTCCCGCGGGACCTGTGGTTCAAGCGCGCCGCCGAAGCGCGCGTCTCCAGGTTCGGCGCCCTCATCCACTTCAACGCGGCGGAGTTCCGGCGGTCCGGCCGGACGGTCGTCGAGGCGCGGGTGAAGCGGCTGGCCGACGTGCCCAGGTGGTTCACCGTCATGGAGAAAGTCCCCGGCGGGGCACGCTTCCACCAGGTCGGCCTCGTCGTCCTCAGCGCCGAGCCCGTCTCCGGTACGTCGTCTGTGGTTTCACATTTCTTTTTTTTTTTTCTGTTGGGGTTAAGCAATCGATGACCTGCTCTAAGTACAACGCAGATGAAGAGGAGATGGGGAAGAAGAAAGGATCTGCCAGGCCCAGAAGCGACCGCGGCGGGAGCAAGCAGGTAAGTACTACTATTCATATTACTTTTTTTAATCGGTTTAGTATTACTTTCCTAGCATCCATGGCGATCGATGATCTTGCTGTTTCCAATGTGTAGGTCGGCCCCGAAGAACGGCCGGAGTCGCTCCCGGGCATCTTCACCTGCTGGCCTGTACCACAGTGATCCAGCCTTGTGAAGTTGAGATCGCTGTGCACGCAATTGGTTTTTACTAGTAGTATTTGTGAGCGTATGTGTCATGCATGTTTGTACTATGAACTAGGGACTACCGGCATCTGTTGCGTCATTATGTTGTTTAGTTTTGTAACGAATTGAAGTCAATTGTAACCATGATTCTCTAGCTAATGAACTGCAGTGTATGAGCATGGCTCTGTATTTCAATTGTCGTGCATTTGCAGCAGTACAGCGTATAAACAAGCACGCGCGCACGAACAGAAATGGACCATCGTGCCCTGTGTTTCAAGTCGTCGTCAAGCGACCGAGCGTGCGTGGCTCGCACGCTCGCGCCGAGGCTATTAGCGCTTCATTCTTCCGTGGCGTGGTTGCTCCACTTTGCCCTCGTTCACGGTAAAATTTGGCGTAGTGGGGTGGACCTCACATTGTTGACACGAGCCAGCACTATTTGACCCGAGTGTGTGAACGCTGCAAGTACAAGTGCTGCCCTTCTCCTCCCCCTCCCCTCCCGCAGAACCTCCGGACCCACGAACTCAACAACACAATGGGTCAATGGCTTCTCGCCGGGCTGGCCAACAAATGTGTCGCCGGGGTCGGTCTCGGTGTCAGAGCTGGAAATCACGGATAGCTGACCCCGACGGCAAGGTTTGGCTTCGCCCCTGGAATGTGATGGCCTATACCATCCAGCCTTGAGACTGCTGCTGTGCACCATGCACGCAAGTAGAGGTGGTGGCCCCCACTAGCAGACGTGATCGTCACTCGCTGCTGCAACAAGAGTTGTGTCAGGAGGCATTTCTCTCTCATCCACGTAGATTCCTGACGCAAATCGGCTACAAGCGGACGCGATGGGCTTGCTCTAATCAACTTGTCTCAATATCTGAAACCTGGCCCATCAACAGTGCCTCAATCTGAGCAAATCTGACCAAATCGACTGTAGCTTCAGTTGGAGACAAACTACACTCTCTCTCTCTTACCTTTTCTCTAAAATATCTGACACATATTAGCTACAAGCTTATTATTGGACTTGCTCTCAGGTTTTGACTCTTAAGGCAGAGCAACACAGCTGCAAGTGTAGCCACGCATGGCCGCTCGAGCGCCGCGACGACGACGCGGGTCGCAGGGCCTCGGCTTCGGTGGCCGAAGCCGGTCACCGTGCCCTTGATGAGCCCGGAGCTGCGGACGCGGGTGTGGCTCGAGTTTGTCGGCTTCCCGAGCCACCTGTGGTCGGCGCCCAACGCGGCCGCGTGCATCGTCCAGTTCGGCGCCGTCACCCACTTCGACGCGGCCGAGTTCCGGCGGTCCGGACGGATGGCCGTGGGCACGTCACGCGTGTGGCGGAGGTGCTCAAGCGGGTCATCGTATACGAGGGCCTGTCGCCAGACTTCCTCCACCGCCGCGACGTCCGCCTCGTCATCCTCAGCTTCGAGCCAGTCTTCGGTACGTGTCATCGTCATTTCCGTTTCCTTCTGCTACCTGGTATGTTTTCAAGTTTCAACCTCGCTCTGTGGAGTGGCGTTCCACGGCTCTTGTGCTTTTGTGACGTAGATGAAGCAGAAGGCAGGAAGGGGGAGAATAAGAAGAAGATCAATAACAGATTCGTGGCATCGCCGAGTGTGCCGGCTGGTGTGAGCAAGGTCGTGTATACTGTCGTGGGCTCGTTGCTACTGCCTGGTTTCGATCTGTTCATGTTCCTTATATGTAAGATTGATTGGTTCATAAGAACGGAAATGATGTTCTTGTCGTTGGAAAATTGACAGGTCGTTGGCACCGAGGAACGACCAGAGTTAATCAGGATTATCCTGAGCAGGACTTCGTAGAGACGAACTGCAATGTGCTCAAAGTCCTTTAGCCAGAATGTCATGTGTGTTAGCCATAGTTTCGTGCCCCATGTATGTATGTGTCGACAAGTTTTGATAAACAGGTGTGCTATTCACTTCGGGTAAGCTGGAGCTGGCATGTTTTGCATGGACTGCCATGTAGTACTCGCACGGAAGGTTTCATTTACCGATTAAACCACGGAAGCCGAGCCTGCCTGTTTTACCGGTATTAGGAAAAACAGTTGAAAATCCACATTTTCGAATTTTGAATGAAGCCGACCGGTAAACTGACCGGTTTTACGGGTAAATCGGTCGGTTTCATCGGTAAACCGACAAAGAAAAACTGACAATAAATGGGAAACTTCTTCCTCCTCTGCTAGGATAGTGGCAATCGGGCAAAGTGAAGGAGACACTCCTATCCATTTCACTCGCAATTTCCCATCTATAGCAGTTGTGCTTAATCACATATCGCCCTCTCAAACGCGCAACAATTCCGCGACTTACCACTTTTGCCAATTGAGGAGCCACCACCACCCGCACACTTTTTGAATCCCTCTCACCGTCCCCGAGATTCCTTGAGGTCTTGCCTGTTTCCACCGCCAGCCACACGCCATTGAATCATCGCTCCGGTTGGGGACCGGACCAAGTGTCAAGCAAAAAGATGGTGACGGATAGGCTAGCAGAGCCTTTTGCTTCTCTTTGCAGCTAGCCGGTCCCAGAGACGATTTCTCGTCGGGGGGGGGGGGGGGGGGGGGGGGGGGGGGAGGGGCGAATGTCCCCCTTTAGTCTACACTAAGCTCTGTCATTGATTACCTGTAATTAACCCCCGGAATGCATCTAGAAGTGTTGCCACTGCTGCCTTTCCCCTAGCTTTGAATTGGGAGTACCGATATTGTCAGTATTCAATGTCAACATAGCAATGTTTGCCTTTTTAGGCAGTGCAGTAGGTTAGTTTTGATAGCTAATATTTACTCCTCTAGTCAGGCCGGCGTAACCGCGCTCTCAGCGCTCGCCGCTCGTCCCGGACGATTCGCGCCGTTGGATTGCAATCGTGGGCGAGTGCGTTCGTGGGGTCAGCGTTTAGCTGCGGTGAAAAGAAAATGTGTGTACTGCCCGCGTACGTGTCGTCCTCCTCTTCGTCGAACCGGCCGAGTTGGTGCATTTACAGCGGTTGTTGAGAGACGAGCGCGTTTACACCGGCCTCTCCGCCTCCTCACGCCTCGTCTTCCTCTGCATCTCCGCCGCTGCCGCGGTCTAGCACGTTAGCGCAGGTCTGCGGGCGAGCGCGAGATGTGCTGCGGGAGGGACGGTGCGTGGCTGTGGGGCGAAGCGACCTCGAGTGGTGGCGGGACGCGGCTGGCCGGCCGAGATATGCTGCGGGACGGGCGGCGGTGGAGCGCGGCTCATGAGGTTGTTAGGCGAAACGCGCTCGACGTTATCCACGGCGGTACGGCGACGACACGTCGGCGGGCGAGCTCGGCTGGTTGGGGCGTGGACGAGCTGCAGCGCGCCGGCGCCGCGAGGCTGCGGGGCGGAGCAACCTGGAGGGGCGGCGGAGCGCGCCATCGCGAGGCCGGGGGGGGGGGGGGGGGGGGGGGCGAAGCACACTCAACGACGTCCACAACGCCGGCACCATCTTCTCCACTGCAGCCTTTCGTCTTCCATCAACCTCCTCTTCACGATTTCCTCGTCAGTCGTCATCGTGTCCGGCACTGTCATCACCGACGCCTCCTCCGATCGATCTGGGAGGACGCGGCCGCACAACTCAGATCCGGTCATCGTGCTCTCCTCAGCAGATCTCGTGGCGCCTACACGATCGATCCGGCGCAGCGGCTAGGGGTGGGCGTTCGGTCTTACCCGATGTTTCGGTCCGGTTTTTTCGGTCTTCTCAATTTTCGGTTATCTAGAATTGCTACCCGAAATGATAACGAAAATTTGGGTACCCGACAACTTTGGGTACCTAAATTTCGGTTCGGTCTTCGGTTATACCCAAACTACCCAAATTAGCATTAATTTTCAGAGAAAAAATAAAATAAACTTAATTATACCCAAAATACACTATGTAATCAACTTGATAATGAGTTACCATTATATGATAGGAGAAAAATGAATATGATGAATGAGTAACAAAGGATGTTATGTGACCATAGTTTGAGTCTATGTACTAAATCCTACATCATCATACTAATTTGGGTAGTTTGGGTAATTCGGGTACCCAAACAAGTACCCGAAGACCGAAATTCCGGTTTTTTCGGTCTCGGTCTCGATTTCTTCGGTTTCGATGTTTGGGTATCGGTTTTTGTGCCCACCCCTAGCAGCGGCGGCCGCTTACAGCTTGAGGTAGCACGGCACCTCCAGGTGAGCTGCATGCCTCTCCTCTTCTCCCCGATTCTTTTGCCTCTTGTTTTTTTTTCCCTTCGATTTTTTATGCCCAGCTCGTGGCTTCATTTCCTCTTGGTTCTTTCCCTTCAATTCTATGCCCAGTTCGTGGATTTTTTTTCCTTATGCCCAATCTTGTTCTGCTGGAGCCTCACGATTTTTTTTCCTCCACCTATTGCAGCGGTGCTGACATGAGGATGGCCTGCGATTTAGCGGCGTTTTAAGGCTTGCCTGCGCATAGAGCAAGAGCAGGAATGCCTTTCAGTTTGGCAGGATTGGGAACTGAAAGACAGGTCATGTAATTTCCCCAGCATGATGGTGTATCGATTGATGAAGAAAGGGCCTTTCTTCACGGTTGGTTTTGGGGTAATGGTCTACCTTTGTGCCTATGTTTCTGCTTCCAGTCTCTTTCCTTATTAATAAATAAAACAATATGTGGCATGAGATACATACACAATTTTGTTAGTATAGATTTTAGTTCCTTGTGTTTGTGAATCAGGAAGAGATGTATTGATTCTTATAAGGCACTTTGGGACAATCCTACCAAATTTTATTACATGGATATGTGCAGTTCATTTTGTTTTCTGGTCCCCAAGGAAATTTGGTTAAGTTCTGATCGATATATCATATTTTTGTATGATGAAGAAGAGTGTCTGACAAGGTCTTTTTTTTTTCTTGTTGAGAAGATGACTTTAGAGAGGGTATATCTGATGGTGCAATGAGTGTTGGAGAGAGGTACCAATTGATTTCGTTATATTGCAAGGTAAGATTTTCAACTTTGAACTATTATTATATGGTAATATATGATCTGATATTTCAAATTAGATTAATACTTTTCATCTCTGAATCTTTGTTTATAGATATTTTTATGTTTTACAGCTTCTTGCTTTTTGTCTACCATGGAGTTACATTATATAATCTGATGTTGCCATTTAAGCATTTCGAAGGTTTAAGCTTGTATGTTGACAGCTAACTTTAGTACAGGCATATGTGATTCATATCTTCTTATTGAACTTCAGTGAAAATTCACTGCTTACATTTAGAGGCTTGATTTTTCGAATTAATGATCATGCTGCATTAGAAGAAATATATGCCCTTTTTTATGAGTTAGTACAATGAAGTAGGCGCCCTTGTGATACTGTTCTTTGAAATCTGTAAACATTGTTTTACTGGTGTAAAGTGGTTGCTTCTATCAAATTAGGACCATAGGTAATTTGTAATTCTTTGTCTCTGCTTGCTGCCTATGTTGAGCAGTGTGAGCTTCAAACAATTATAAGAAAAATAGGAGCTCTAACTAATTTCAAAGTATTCTAAGCTTTAGAGGGTGCTGTCCGCATCTCTCGGTGAAATGAGTTCAGGCAAGCGTGATCCTGATGCCGCATTTATCTCACATTAGATGCCTTGAGTACCTTTTATAATGGGGCATTTCTGTTTTTACCCTCACTTTGAACTCTAATTCTGATTTTACCCTCACTTTTTTGACTTTGTGATTTTACCCCTAGTTTTCCAACATGAAGCCAGATCTTACCCTCAGTAGGGGTAAAATCAGAATAATTATATTTTGATTTTACCCCTAGTAGGGGTTAACTCTGGCTTCAGATTAAAAAAACAGGGGTAAAATCACAAAGTCAAAAAAGTGAGGGTAAAATCACAATTAGAGTTCAGAGTGAGGGTAAAAACATAATTGTCCCTTTTATAATTAGTAGATATAATGTACATACATGCCTTAGAAGATAAAGTAGTGATGAGGCTCTGAATCTGGGTGTAATTCTGCTCATGAAGTTTATCCACATTATATAATTTCAGATGTATTTTTGTGTAACTTAATGTTCCTGCTTGTTTTATAGGTGCAAGAGAGACTTTACAGTGGTGCGCCACGCAAAATTAGAAGAGACTTGCAGGGCACAAGGACTTGATCTGTGTTTGCAGGGGGAGAAGATGCAGCATGCAAGTCAGGTAGATACCTGAAGGGACTTCCTTTCATTCCTTTTCTGGTGTAGTTTGCTTGATGGAGATTTATATTTAATAGTTTAATGGGACTTATTGTAAAGTGGCAAGAATAAATCTGTAGCAGTGTTACTACCTCTGTTGCCTAATGACATTAACGATCTATATATAGTTTCAGAAGACTCTTTCATATAACACAGAATATGAAAAGCTATGTAGTAAAGGTAACCATTCATATGCCTTTTTCATGAAGGAAGGTATGCGTTGCACCGGGGAATTAATGACTACCTTGAGTGATGTTCTTAATCAGGTAAATAACAAAATTCACTGATTCATCTCCGTAATACTTGCCCTAATTGCTATTCGCCTATTCATTGTTCTGATGTGGGTCTCATTCTTGAGAGAGAGACTTGCACATGTTTACGCACAACTTTTACACATATGGATAAAATGTAAAGGGTTGTCTATTTTCATCGAGAAAGCTTAACACATCAAAATATATTTTTCCCAGGTATTTTGGAGATATAGTCCTGCATTAAAATTTTGGTACATGCCGCTCGTCCTTCGTTGGGCTGTGAGCCTGTGACCATCACACGGTGCAGGAGGCCACCGCAGTTGGAAGAGCAGCAGCAGTTCTTCCTCAGGGCATAGAAGATAGACAAGAGCCCAAGACAAATGCCTCGGCCGCTGGCGAGTCATCCAGCTTCTCCATGTCCAGGTCGACGGCGAGTCCTTGCTACATGTTCGTCCCAAGGGCGACCAAGAAGGTAAGGACATCTCGCTACAGACATCCGATTTGAACATTACAGTAGACAACAAAGCCTAATAGTAAGGCACCGACTCCTCGTCGTTGCCTGCATCATGATTCTCCTTGCTGGCTAGGTCTTAATGCTAGGTGGCTCGATTTAGCTTTGATTCATTGAATTGGACATGAAATTAGTTTCTGGTGGTAGAAAGAGTGCTAATTTGATTAAATTCTGTGTGAATCAATCTTGTTCTGATTCTCTGTTACTTCAGTTTTGAAATGCGTGTTTATATGTTTCATGCATTGGAAATTACATGCATCCTAATGATGTATTGTACACTAAACTCTTTTTCTTCTTTTGCATTCATATTTTATACAACAATTTCTGGAAATGCCTCCAGTGAAACATGTGCCTTGTCCCTAGCAACATGATATGTAAGAATTAGCTTCGGAATTATAAAGGCATTATTGTTCTGTAGGTAAACTTTACATGATATCACTAAATAAGACATCCTTATCCCACAATAAATGAAAAAAAACAAGTAGCATAGTTCTCAGTTCATAAGCTTTCCCGATTCAGGACATAAGGGACCTGAACTTATCAAGGCCCTTATGATCTAAATGTTCCAGCAAGGTTTGATCGCATTTTTTTCCCAATCAATTTTATGGTAACAGGTTGCAATGAATCAATAAACATTAAATATTTTGTGGTATTCTTTATCTTTTGGTTAATTGCTCACCTCAAACCATGGATATGCTGGTAACTCATCTAAAAGTCACAATAATAGTATTATCATTTTGGGTGTTTATTCACGTGAGCTCGGTACATTATAGAAATTACGAGTGCATTCAGAAGTTATATGTCAATCTGTGAAAGTGTCAATAAACATCCAGATTATCAGTTCATTCCATGTTTTAACTTGAAGTCTACACAGCCTTGCTTTCTAATCTTTGTAAGTGATCGAGTGATAGTTGCTACTTATGACAACCTTATGTAATTGATACAATAATTCCCTTTGGTTAACTTCTCGCTAGAAATTTCCTGCAATATTGCTCCATTATCATTACAAATTCACTTTTCTCTATGATTAAAGAAAATCAATTTGATGTTGCCACCGCTTCTATTAAGCTTCGGCTGTTGTTTCTGCGGAGTGTGGATTGCTGACAGCTCCATTAGCCAAAGCTGTTCCATGACTTGCTAGGTGATTTTCATTTATTTATTATTTGTTTTTCCATTGATGTTCTTCTAATCAGCGCATGCTGTTAGCACATAGATCAATTTGTTTTTGCATAAATTTGGATTGATTGACAGTCCCGATGATATGCATCCATGTAACTGTCAAATCGCTTCTGTCGTTATCCAAGCCATAACTTCTTCTAATGTCCTTGCTTTAACACATAAGACTATTTTGTATCAGAGGAAATAAAATAGCTGTGGTGCCTAAATCAGTCAATGATTCACTTATGCAGTTATTTCTGTTCTATCATCAGTAAGGTTTGTGATATCTATCTATCTGTTTTTTTTTTTTGAAGGAATGTGATATCTATCTGTTGGTGCAGCTTTTGATCCATGATACGCTGTCTTCATCTTCTTAGATATTCAGTTTAAGTGTGATGCAGATTCTGTTATACTCTGCATTATACTATCATATTAACATATTCATTGGATCCACTGTGTTGTCATTGTTTCATAGCTTAATACAATCTAGCCTTCACTACAGAAGTAAAAATCTTTCCATACAGTTTGGTTGCATGTTCCTTACAGTTGTTAGTATATTTTGTTACGTGGCTTCAATAAATACAGCTGATATGACTTTGTTCAAATAACATTGCTGGTAATTGGGTAAAAAAATGTTTGGGTCACTATGCATTTGTCTGGGTAAACTTTCTAAAAAAAGTATTGAAAAATTGTTGGGTGCTCGGTTAATAATATGGAAGGCTGACAAAACTACTATTGGCCACTCAAGATAACTGACAGTATATATATGTAAATATTTGCAGTGCATGATAGTTTCGTTCCTGCAACCATTTCATCGGCTGTGTTCACAGATGGCATGTGATGTAGGGGCTTAAAATGTCAACATACATACTATGAAATTTGTTAGTGACAAATAGTTTCCATTATATGTCCTATAACTCTACATAAATGTTAGTGCTATGTTATATGCTACTACCTGTATTTTGACCCTTACGAGTTTTAGATTGACTGCTATGAAATTGCTTAGCATTTGAGTTATTTGTATGTGCCACCACCTGCTGGTCCACTGTCAGTTATTGTTTCCAATTCTGTCTGATTGCTATGAATTTGCTTAACAACTGGTATATTTGTAAATCCAGTTGAAAACAAAAGTTGTGTTAATGTGACTGGCCTTAACAGAATCTTATTCCACTCTTGGTTCTACTTTGTTCGTTTACTTGATCATCATGGTGTTCTTTCTAATTTGTTTACATGTCAATTCATCCTTTAAGCTTTTCTGAATCAGAAAACTAACATCCTACCAATTCTTGGCTGATATCGACAGGAACTATATTGTTCACAGGCATTTCGGCAGTTGCAACTCTCAGAGTGATACATATTCAGCTGAGAGAGTGCAACTATGGCAAAGAAAGGGTCAATAGATGAGAATATGGCAGATCAAAATCATCAACAAAATGACCCAAGAATGGAATAGACTGAACAAGGGTGAACCAGATCATTTATCAAGCTACCGTTCTGTAACAACACGATGCACCTAGCTTAATAAACGTAGTTGTGTTTGTATAGAACTGTTGCCTCTGCTTCTACTCTGTATCAAGCATCAGGTATCCAATATTCCATACCTACAAAATTTTTGAGATATACCGGCAATTCTATTATCTATTTATGTAGTTTCGTCCAAACCACTGTATCAAGCAATATGTTCTGCTGGAAACTGTATGTCACTATGTCATCAAAAAATACTTTTAGCAACAAGATAATGTAGTCCTAAAATCTTTCCTTTTACTTCTTTTAGCAAAGGTGGTTACTAATGGCATGTTATTTAAGCCCAGATATTTGAACAACATATCACATTGGCGGCATCTCAGTGAATTCAGAAAATAAAAGATTAGACGAGCGGCGCGCGAAGCGCGCCGGATTATACTAGTGTCAAGTCTAATTGCGTTGGAGAATCCGGGCTCGGGAGCGCTCTGGCGTGCTCTCCTCCAATCTTCTCTTGCCACCTGTGTTTTCCAGTTTTAGTGGCCAGTCCGTTGGTGACACGTAGGCGGTTGTGAGCCCTGGCGAGTAAAATAGAGTGCAACAAATTTTCCTATCTTATGGTAACTAGGAACAAAGCTTTACATAAACTCCCTGGTCCCATTATCAGAATACCTGGCTCTTAAAGAAGTAGTGCATGCTCTGGTGATTATGAATATTACGGTGCCATTAATTAAGCTACACTCCATCAGGCACTCTGAATATGGACTTGGTACGTCAGTATGTGTAGGAACAAAGAAACATTGTATACATTATGTGATTACTTCTTCTGTTTTACATATAGATATTTGTTGACTTTCATTTATCACGTTTGACCATTCGTCTTATTCAAAAAAATCCGAACGGACTGGGGAGTCGGGAGAAGGGTTTAAGGTTTTTTTTTATTTTTTTTATTTTTTCCTGAAATTATTTATGCATTGTTTGGCCGACTATTTATTTCTTTTTTCCTGAAATTATTTATGCTTTTATTCAAAAACTTCCACTGTTCATCTTCAATTTTCGTCTACTTTTTCTTCAATATTTACTTTTTAAAAAAAATCAAATATGTTCGAATTTTAAATTCGAAAACCGATAAGCCATCCGAACCGTTTTTTCCGGTTTCCGCGAAAATCGGTCAGTCTTTGACTGGTTTCACTAACCTTGTGGGTTGTATCTGAGTCGTACTCTTTCGTTAATTTGGACATGCCATTGTGGGTTGTATCTCACTCATACTCTTTCGTTAATTTGGACCGTTGGATTTTCATAAAAATCAACGGTGCATATCTTTTCTTTTTTCGATTAACATGACAATTTTGTGGTCTTGAGAGCAAACGTGATAGCTCGTTATATCCTTCAAATACTAAGACCCGGATCCGTACCTTTTTCCATGCTGCAGTATGTTTTTGTGTGAACTGATCCTAATATAATGGAGAGATGAACTGGTCCTGGAGGAACTGGCTTTTAATCATTAAGAAAAAAGTAGGCACCCAAACTGAGCTAGGCTCGGTTCCTAATGTTAAGTCTTTTCTTATGTACAAATGTACAATCAACACTATGTGTGAACTGATCCTAATACTCCATGCTAGAGTATAAATGGAGAAAATGCATGTCACTCTGGAGCTCGAGGTCCACCAGGGCCATTGAGCAGCTCGATCGCGGTGTCCCCCATGCTTGGGAAGTTGTCCCGGTGCATGGCGAGGCGATGCCGGCGCTTTCCGGAGAAGACGTGGTAGTACTCGAGCCCCGAGGCAGGGGTGGGGCTAGCTTTATTCATGGGTATTCAGGTGAATACCTATTATTTTGAACAATTGTTTTATGTATATAACATATATTATGTATATGTGTATAAAAAAAAGAAAATAACATATATCAATCCATCTTTCAGCCCAAAAACTATGGCAGCTCATCTATAATCTATTTCCACCCTATCAAACTCGGCTCAATTAGTGCTTTCTATGCTTCTATGTACTCAATTTCAAGTTTGGATCAATTTTGCGCTGTCTTTGATATAATTTTGACGCAATTTGTATTCAATTTAGTTTAGCAAAAAAAAAAATTACCGCGCTTAGAAATTTTGAATACCCATTCTTCAAATCTTGAGCCCGCCACTGCCCCGAGGTGGTGTCGGCGACAGACTCCAGCAGCCGCTCCATGCCTGCCTCCCTCATGAGCTCAACGTAGCCGCCGCCACCGCCTGAGGTCGTCATTGGCCAGATGACCTGCAGCACCATGAAACGCCGTATCCGGCCGGGGTACCTGTAGTCCTGTACGGCCGCAGGATGCTCGTCGCCAACAGCTCCACGTACGCCTTCTGTTCCACCCAGCGCCGCGCAGCTCGGCGCCGAACCGTTCGCCGTGGATGAACCTGCGACAGATCTCCGTCGTCAGGCCGATCGACGCCTCGAGGATCCGGCGCCACGGTAGCGTTAAGCGCCGCCGGCAACGGTCCGCGCGCAGCGAGTCCCGGTGCTTGGCATCCGAGTAGAGTAGGCGCAGAGCAGGTTCCGTAGCACCCTCGCCGCATTCAGGGCTCGTTCGGTTGTTCAGGAATGGTTCCTCACACTGATTGGTCCATGGAAAGGAATTAGTGGTTCCAGCTGTGTCACTCAATCCATGTATTGACTCAATCCTCTCATGGAACCGTTCCTTTGCACATAAAAGCTGTTCGGCAGGAATCACTTCCAGACAAACAGCAGTTCGTGTCACTGAACAGAGTGCAACAACATAGAGAAACAACAGTCCGTGTAGAGAAACAACAAGTGTGATCAAGTTTACATCTGTTCGTAGTCTTGAAATGGTACTAGTGTATAGTTTGTTATGGTCCAAGAACCTGAGAAAGCAGCTAAGCAAGAGATACGTAGATACACAGGCGCATAGCTATTCCTGTTACTTCTTGCATGCAAGTTCTTAATACCTTTAACAATGACAACAGCTCCAAAAATTTTCAGACAAGACTTGCTGCTAATTCTAAAGGAAAATTATTGCCGCTAATTTTCTGGATTCACAACAGCTAGAACATTCCCAGATTTCGATCTTCTTAGTCCACATGCGATACTCAGTCATTGTCAACCGTCCTGCACTGAGCTGAAACAAAACGGCGAAGATGTCATCAATAATATTGAAACTAAACAAAGAAAGGTAACCGGCAAGCAAAACACAAAAGCTATCTATATGCATTACTTGTGTCAATGTGTAGTATTTGGTAACTTAATGATTAGACTAATCCAAAGACTGACAGCTCCACACAAGAACAGCTGCCTTAGAAAGTAAATTAGAATAAAATTGAAATGTAGACTAAGATTTATAACAAATCAGTAGCTAGATACTCCAGGCACTCTTTTTAACACTAAGAATGCAAGTTACCAATTCAGAAAAATACGGCACAACAGTCAGATCACTCAGTGCCAAGATTGTGCAGCTACTGCACAAGAATTTTTTTCAGATCAGATTAGAAAACCGCGACTGCATAAATCTGGTTGCAATTTCAAAAACTAGCTTTAGTACAAATGAGGGAAAGGAATCACATGATAGACTCAACATCAGGTTCTCAACACGATAATTCAAATTAGCTTGGCCAGAACTCAGCCGCTGACTGAAACGTAATACCCAATAAAGACATATCAATGAAATGTCCAGATTTTAGCACCATCAGACTCATTGAACATTGAACACTGCTATCTAAGCATCTGCTGAAGGATTTCCATGAAGTGGAGATTACTTGGCTAATATGTCAGCACAGCACTTCATACATCTATCAATGTACTTCCCAGTTCCAAGCATGGATATTTGGTTTCTTCATCAGTGAAAAAAAACAACCGTGCATGGGAGGCTCAAAGATGAACTAGCTACTGGACAAGCGAGTTATGTGTATGGCATAAAGCAGCAGGAAGCTAGTTTACTCAGAATGAGACATACTAGTGAAAACTACCCAATTAAGACGGTGGTGGCTGGTGGCTTGTCTTCTCCAATCCTAGAAGAAGCCGGTATAATCTAAAAGATGCAAACATAAGCACATATTAATAAATGCATACAAGTTTAGTTCAAGACAGCATGTAAAATCAGAACATCACTACCACGTAAAGGAACAAAGCTACCCAATTAAGGTTTAAAGGCCATCAGATAATATTATGTACTTGAAGAGCTATATACAGAAAACATGGATCACTAAGGATTGTCTAGAAAGTGCCCAAACAGGAGGGTGAACAGTGTGGCCCCTAAAACTTTTGTTCTAGACCTGAATTGAGAATGAAGTAGAGTACTAATTGAACTTCACTGGTACCGATCGTTCTAATTTTACATGCTACAAAAATATTACTAGATGATAGCACAAAAGTATTACAGATCATAACAGCAATACCACTGTGACGTGAAGCCTGAAGATGAACCAAAATGCTGTGTGTGGTTCTGTCACATACTCACAAGAGGTGATCATGAATAAATAATGGAAGACAGAAATGACAATTGAAAGAAAACCATTCTTATTTTTAAAAGAAAAGTAATTTAAGTATGCTCATGCTCTACGCCTCTACCTACAAAGTATCAGACATTTTGATGTGAGCGAACATTCTGAAAAACTAGATGGAGCTGACTTTGAGTGGAAAAGAAGCTTAGCTTTCAATTGCTAACGATTTCCATCCAATAATTAAAGATGCAAAAAGAATATGCATCGCTCGTTGAAGCCTGAAATGCAATCGAATCAACACAAGTCGTAGACCACACAACGAACCACCCACCAGTTACAGATATTACAGATATGCTTTGATCCTTGAAACAGAGGAGCTGCAAATTAACAATTTCCGGAGTACAAAGACACGGATACATCAGCGTCCTCGTATCGTGGCTCTAGTAAACGTTATCCTACTCCATACACACGCTTCTGCCCATGACGACGGACGAGCAAGCGCATATAGATTCGAGCGCCGTCCACAAAAGAAATGCGGAAAGGAGCTGAGAAACCTCGAGACAGGGGAAACCAAGAAAATGACCCGCGGTTCGAGCGCGTCCGGCCTCGCGCGCTCGGGTGACGTCGCCGGCCGCTTCGATCCGATCCCCATTGTAAGCACACCCAACGCCCCAGGATTTGGGCAGCAACCGGACGGCGGCAGCACGCAGGTCGCTCGCGGGCGCAAACGCGCGACCGGTCCGCCCGGCCACCATCACCACCGACGTGCCGGCTGCCGCCCCGGCCACCCCTTCTAATTCAATCGCAGTTCAAGATCCAAGAACCAAGACGAAGGGGAGAGGGAGACGTCGTACCGGAGAGAAAGCCTGAGGAGGGAAAGGGCATAGGAAGGGATTCGGCCGCGCCGTCGCCGTGGTGTCACGCCGCGCCGCCGTCCCGACGCGCTGCGCTGCGCCGCCCGTCGCCCGTCGCGCTCGCCTCGCTTGCGGTCGCGTGCGTCTGGAGTGGGAGTCGTTCCACGGGGTCAGACAGCAGGAGCGATTCCCGGTTGTTTGTTGGGCGCAATAGCCGGATTGGGGTCGGTGGTAATCCAGCCTAACATAATTGAACGACATTTCCAGCTTAGTTTAGGATTCTCTTCAAACCATAAAAATCCACTGAATTTGGGTTTAAATCCTAGACATTACACGCCAAACGCCAAACGAACAAGCCCTCAGCCGGCGCGCGTCGCCGTCGACCTGCAGCGCTGTAAGGAGCACGTTGTGGTGCGCCTTGAGTATCGTCGCCGAGCAGCCCGTCTTGCTCTTCAGCGCCAGCATGCATGGCGAGCGCGTCGCCAGCCTGGCACCCGAGTTCCCTGTCCTCGGTGCCGACGAACACGGACAGCAGCAGCTTCACCACGCCGCCGGTGCTGACGATCGCCACCTTGCCTGTCTCCTCCATGGCCAGCCCGGTGAGCACGTTGACGAGCCTCTTGAGGATGAGCAGGCCCAGCAGGTTGAACGACAGGTGGTCGTCGTGTGGCGAAGGCGCGGTGTGGAGCAGGGACATGACGGACTCGATGGCGCCAAGGATGGCAGACACGCGGAGCGCGTTTTGGCGCCGGCCGGCGAGCTTGGCTGGCGCCGCGGCGTTGGTGGCGGCGAACCGCTGCAGGATGCGCGCGCCGATGAGCTGCTTGTCGAGGAAGTCGAGAGGACGAGGTCCATCTTGATGCCGTCGAAGATGCTCCCGGCGATAGGCAGCCACGCGGTTTGGTGTCTCTGCTAGTACTGCCATGGTTTGGAGGATGTCTCTCTGACTCGAGGTGTCGTTTGGTGTCACATAGCCGGAGTAGCACCACGTGTGCCTCGAAGTTGATTTGTCACATCTGTGGCATTGCACAAGGGTTGCATTGCAAAGGTGCTCGTGCCACCGTTAACAGTAGCAGCTGGTTCACTTCCACAGGCTTCTTTCCACACGCAACGCTTCCGACCCAGCCCATCTCCTCTCTTTCTCCAGCCCTCCGCCGTGTCTGTCGAGCGTCACCATGCCAAGGCAGAGGAGCAAGCAAGGAAGAAGAAGAGACAAGGGAGACTCGAGCTCGAGCTCTAGCAGAGCTCAGGTCCAGGGGAGCTCGAGCTCCTCGGACGCGCCCATGGCGCCCCCCTCCTCCGACCTCAGCAGCCGCCCTCGGTACGGCAAAACGCGGTACATGTCGCCGTGGTGCCCGCCGCTGCGCACCAAGGCCTGGCTCGCCTTCCACGGCCTCCCGCCGCACCTCTGGACCGAGCGCACCTGCAAGTCCGCCGTCGCCGACTTCGGCGGGGCCGTCCGCTTCGCCGTGCCGCCGTCCGACGGGGACGACTTCTTGGTGCTCGAGGCCCGGATCACGCGCATCGAGGACGTGCCCCGCCGGATCGAGGCCGACCAGATCGTTGGCTTCGGGCACCTCCTCACCTGGCCCGTCGACGTCGAGATCCTCGCCTACGCGCCCGTCGGAGAAGACGACGAGACCGCGCCGCCGGGGGCCCTCATCATGATGGCCTTTAACCCCGAGGAGCGCCCCTATGCCGTCGAGGAGGAAGGTGATCCGCTTCCGCTTTTGCGATTTGCTATAGAAATTGCTTTCATTTTGCAGCGTACTACTGTCTCTGCTAGTACTGCTCCTACATGCCTGTTGCATATTCTCGTTCTAGTACTTCTTACAGCTGTCTTGTTATTTCTTCTTGGTGAAAGCTGGGAAGCTGAGGAGGGCGATCTTCCCTGCTCCGAAATCCGAGGAGTGTGTTGGGATTCTTGACGGCGGCGTCGAGGTATTATTAGTATTACCCATAGCTTCCTTTTTTTTTTTTTGCTTCAAAAAAAATAGCTTCCATTTTTTGCTGTTGCTACACAAAAAATGGGGAAATTTCGTTTTGGCTTCTCTGTCAACTTCCCTGTGCTGTGGCTCCCTGAATCAATCTGATGGTGTGTGCGCAATGCATTGGCAGGCCAGCGGCGCCGTCGAGCGGCCGGAGTCCAGCTCGGTCTTTGCCTTCAGCGACGATTAAGCTCCTGTCGCGGCCGACCGGCAGCCATGGGAAGCGTACCCGTCCTGCCCGGGAGCTGGTGGATCAGCGTCGTTGCAGTATCGTTTTGCTTGTGGTTAACTAATGGTCCTACTCGCTGTTGGGGCGTCTGTTAATTATGATATGTAGTAGTAGTACTTGTTCATGTGTGAAGACTAAGCTCGATAAGCTACATGTTGATCACGTTCATGTGCTACATGTTGATCTCCGTAATATCGAGCTCGATAAGCTCTGCCAGTGCAAGAGACTTGCATGTATATGGATCGATCAGTACAAGATCACGTTAATGTGCTACTTATGTTGATCACGGTCATGTTGAGCTGTGCAGTTCAGTTCTTCGTTTGCAAGAGCTACACTAGCAGCATCGCTGATCTTTCTGCGGCATATAACTGGCCGGGTCTTCGTAGTTTGGCACGCTGGCAAAATCGATCGCTAGTTGGGCGGCATGTGTCGGCAGGGCAGTCTGATATTCGTGGTAGTAGTGTATAGGGAGTACAAAACATTTCCGTTTACACAAAACTTGGCGTGAGCTCCTTGCCAGACGGCCGCGCCATGTCCCGGCGAGCGGCCCAAAGCTGATGGAAAAGCTGCTTTGCTGTGTCGCCCGCCCTCCACGTTTGTTGCGCCATGGCACACCGCGCAGGTGGCTCACGCAGAATGCCGGAGCGCCTTCCCCGTGCAGCGCGCGCTTCACGGCGCGCACCTGCGACTCGGTCGCGTGCAGGTCGCGGAGGAGGGTTGGCGGCGCCCGCGTGAAGTCGATGATCTTGGCGCGTGCTCCCGATCTTGCCGCAGCTGTGGAGGTCCTCGGCGAGCCTCTTGAGAATGAGCAGGCCCAGCAGGTTGAACGGCGGTCGTGGGGCGGAGGCGCGTTGTGGAGCGGGGACATGACGGACTTGATGGCGGACACGCGGAGCGCGTTCTGGCGCCGGCCGGCGACCTCGGCTGCGCACCGACGCACCTCCTCCTCGTCAACGAAAAATTGATGGACGGTTAACAGATTATGTGCAGTATGGCCAGAATTTAAGCGGTAAACTCTGATTGATTACGCAGACCAACTCCACACTGAAGGCCACTACGACACTACCATGATGGCACGTGGTGCTCTATGCACTTACTGCAGCCTAGTCACTTGTTGGCGCTAAGCTGTTTGAAGTGCAGACAGATACATTTGCTCGTTGGACATTGTAAGGACTCCACACTTGACACTTCTTCGGTGTGTATATTGGTAAGGAGGATAAGAAACAAAAAATTATTTTGTGACTCATGCCTTTGTCGAAACATAGTAAGAATCACTACTTGTACAGATGGAGCTTGAGTGCAAATTACATAAGGGCCAGTTAAAAAACATTTAGTTTTTAGGGATTTATTGGTGTAAATAACTATTTATTAGTGTACATATTAGTTACTAGTGCAGATAACTATTTAATTACTGTTTTATGAAGCATGTCGAGAATAGTTTGGGTGTGTGTGTGGTTGGGGGGGGGGGGGGGGGGGGGGACAAAGGCCCCTTTACCCTACACTAGACTCTGTTATTGACTACTTGTAACCATACAATGATGAAATCATTGGAAGTGTTGCTACTGCTGACTTTCCCCTGTCTTTGAATTGGGAGTATTGATACTATTCGTGTCCAACTCTATCATGCATGCTGAACTGATGCTTACTATATGAACTTGGTACGTTAGTATGTGGAGGAACAAAGAATCATTTGTATATATTAAGGGGTTGTTTGCTTCCCGGCCACTAGAAACCACATGAAAGGTTTGACGGGTATAACAAAGGTTTGTTAGTGCTTTGTTGTTGTAAAAGATTCGCCAGTCACAACACTTCGCATTACATAAGCTCGCCACAGAGTCTCGCGCCGCCGAAGGTTTGCGTGGCGAAGTGTGGCGGGTGTCCAAACAGCCCTTAAGTGACTACTCCATCCATTTCAAAATATAGGCATTTGTTGATTTTGAGACATCATGTTTGGCCATTAGTCTTATTCAAAACATTATGAAAACATAAAAAACAAAGAAATCATAGTATATCTAGTGATAAATCAAGTCATAACAAAATAAACAATTTATTTTACAAATATTCTGAATAAAACGGAGGATTAAGTCTAACTTTGGTCTCTCAACTCTTGTCTCGGTTTAGTTTTGGTTCATCATCTCTTAAACCGGTTAGATTTAGTCTCTCATCTCTTCAGGCCCTTCAATATTGATCCTTGAGTGGTTTTCATGGTAGTTTTGCATAAACACATATTAAGCCTTTTAAACCATAACCGGTTACATCTGCCGCCGCAAATATATAGTACCGTCGCCAAAGTTTGGAATCACCTAGCCAGTCCATGCTGCCGATACACATGCGTCGTGAGTCAATGTGCCTTGCCTGATCATTTTGTGATTCATACATACATTTCAGGTGTCATCAAAGGTGTGCCACATGTTGATTCATTTTGTGCAGAACTTCCAGAACACATGCATGCGCCATGGCGTTGCAATTTACAATCATCCATAAATATCTGTGTAAAAAAAAAGGATTTGATTGACTCCTATGCAGTATTTTGTCACCCGTCGAGATGCAGAAATAATAGCAAAGATTCGTATTAACACAGATAAACAATTCGACCCCCAAACACAGTTAAATTGCTTTGTACTTGAGCATGGCATCTTGACTCTTGATTCTCTGCCATCTTGCCACACGACGGAGGAGCCAAATTCAGGAGCCGAAGCGTTGGGGTAATTTGGCTGATGGCATGATTCTGCTGAAGGAGGGAGGAACACGCTAAACCACTACGAAAACCACTTAAGAATCAATATGATGAATGGTATAAAAAGATGAGAGATCAAACATAACTGGTTCCATAGATGAGGAACCAAAATCGAATTGAGATGAGAGTTGAGAGACTAAAGTTGGATTTAATCCTAAAACGAATGGTTACATAATATTGTGTGAAAGTCCACAAATGTCTGTGTATTTTCTACAAGTATTTGTTTCTTAAAGTTGTTGTTGGGTTGTATATCTCCATAAATGTCTATACGTTGTTGGCGAACTGTTGTCATGAAGTTCTGAGGAAGGGCACGTACAAGTATTTGTTTCTTAAAGTTGTTGTTGGGTTGTATATCTCCATAAATGTCTATACGTTGTTGGCGAACTGTTGTCATGAAGTTCTGAGGAAGGGCACGTCGGCGGGCCATCCCTCCTGCCGTGATGTTGAGTTTGCACCTTGTAGCATTTGAACGGTCTGATATATAAAAATCGAGTGCCCTCAGTCTTATCAGCCAGCGTGTGCCTAGAAAGTTGCTTGTGCCACGCGTGACCAAGGTAGTACTACTTCTACAGGCTTTTAAATTTACACACACAAACACGCACCTAGCCAATCTCCTCTCACGGTAGCCCGCCCTGTGATCGAGCGTCACCATGCCAAGGCAGAGGAGCAAGAAGCAGGGAAGAAGAAGAGCCCGGGGGAGCTCAAGCAGCGCGAGCTCGGGTGTATATGCAACGATGGAGCGAGCATATACACAACGGAGTATTCGAGAATAGGGTTTACATTTTAAGGATGGACTCCGTTATCCGTAAAATACGTGTAACAGCAGCACCAGTCGCTGATCAGCTGCTGCCCACATAGACCTCGCGATTTTTTCCTACTCTGCTCGCGCTACGGCAACGTCTCGCCCAGTCAATTTTTTTTCGAAAAGCCATCTCGCCCAGTCAAATTAAAACACCTACGAGTGCATGGTTTACGTCCGGAGGTTCAGGCATCTGTTCCGGTGCCGTGGTGGTTTCAGGCACGGGGGCAGGCATGATGTGTGGAGAAAGGGACGGAGGAGTATGGTTTGTCACCGCGTGTGCCAAATTGATTTGTCACGTCTGCGGCAATTTGATTTGTCACGTCTGCGGCAATGCAAAGTTGCTTGAGCACCCGGGAGCTAGGTACCACGCACTACTAGGACAGGAGTAGCTGGTTCACTTCCACAGCCACAGGCCTTTTAATTGCACACACACCCACGCACCGAGTCAGCCAATGTCCTCCCACCCTCGCCCACCGTGTCTATCGAGCGTCCGTGACCATGCCAAGGCAGAGGAGCAAGAAGCAGGGAAGAAGAAGAGCCCGGGGGCGGGGGAGCTCAAGCAGCGCGAGCTCGGGCTCGACCATGCCCGCCCAGGGGAGCTCGAGCAGCGCATCGTCCATGGCGCTCCCGTTCGACCTCAGCCTCCGCCCCCGGTACGCCCCGACGAGCTACATGTCGCCCTGGTGCGCGCCGCTGCGCACCAAGGCATGGCTCGCCTTCGACGGCCTCCCGCCGCACCTCTGGACGAAGCGCACCTGCGAGTCCGCCGTCGCGCCCTTCGGCGGCGTCGTCCGCTTCCACGTGCCGCCGTCCGACGGGGACGGCCGCCGCTTGGTGCTCGAGGCGCGGATCAGGCGCCCCGCCGGATCGACGCCCGGCACCACCTCGGCTTCGGGCATTTCCTCGCCTGGCCCGTCGTACGCGCCCGTCGGGGACGGCGACGAGACCGCCCCGCCGGGGGCCCTCGTCATGTGGTGCGCTAACCCCGAAGACGAGGGCTTTGCCATCGACGACGACGGCGAGGAACCCCAAGGTGACCGGCTTCCATTTTTGCAACTTGCTAGTACAACACAACCTGCTTCCGGTTTACAGTCTCTGCTAGTATTGCAACATGCCGGTCCTGTTGCTGCATTACTGTAGTAGTACGAATTTTGGATCTCTGCCTTCTCACTGTCTTTGTTGCTTCTTCTTGGTGAAAGTTGGCAAGCCGAAGAGGGTGACGTACCCAGCTCCGAAACCAGAGGAATGTGTTGGGATTCTTGACGGCGGCGGCGAGGTACTGTTACCGATGCTTCCATCTTCTGTTGCTTAAAAAACGGGGAAATTTCGTTTCGGCTCTCCGTCACTGAATCTGATGGTGTGTGCGCAATGCATTGGCAGGCCAGCGGCGCCGTCGAGCGGCCGGCCTCCAGCACGTGCCAGGCATTCAGCGATGACTAGACTCCTGTCGCCGCCGACGACCGGCAGCCATGGGACGCGTACGTGGGCGACGGTTTCTTCGCGGCTGGTGGATCAGCATCGTTGCAGTATCGTTTTAGTTATGAGTTGATTAGTGATCTTTTAATAGCTGTTTCGGCGTCTGCTAATCATGATATCAATTAGGTCATGTCTGAAGACTAATGCGCGCGCTACATTGTTGCTCTCCGCTACAGCTCGATGAGCTCTGTCCCAAAGATTGTCACTTGCATGTATGGATCCACCAGTTTTCGCCTCGATCGGTATTTTGAGCTGTGCGGCTCAGTTCTTGGTTTGTAAGAGTATACATTAGCCGCATCGTTGATCGTGATGTGACACTGGCATACCGCCGGAGCTGGTGGATCGGCGTCGTTGCAGTACCGTTTTTTGCAAGAGCTACACTAGCAGCATCGTTGTTCATCTTGCTGCGGCATACCGTCGGGGGTCTTTTGTAGCCTGTAGGTTTAGTGCGCTGGCAAAACCGCAAAATGGATTATTGCTGAGCGGTTTGTGTTGTCACCCTGATATTCTTGCGCTACAGTAGCGTAATACAAAACATTTCCGTGAACACAAACCTGGCGGGAATAAGCCGGCTGTTTTCGTTGCTTGTTCTCTCGATGCACCGCAATTGTCCGGACGCGCAGGCCTTTGACGGATGGGCGGTGACTGCTCCTCGCCACACGGCCGCGCCATGGAGAGTGAGCGTGTAAACAAAGGGCAAATGCAAAACTGAAGCTACCTTCGTAACCTTCATGGATACAAATCTTAAAGCATGATCCAATGCCTCTGAACATGCTTCCCGAAAGGCACCTCTGGAATTGTAATCGATCAGAGAGCTCTCGCGAACCCTATGCTGGATACAACATACTAGGTAGGGGATTTGGTGATTTTTATCCTTTGTTTCGGAGCTAATGGCGTTTTTACCTCTCTTTTTCACTGATTGCGAAATTGCCCTTGCTTTTTGAAAATGAAGCCTCCGTCTACCCTTGTTTTCTAATCCGCCAGCCTAGCCCGAATTTCGGATTTAAAATTAAAAAACATATTGAAAAATGGGAAAGGACACAACTACCCCTCGCTTTCTCTCTTCTCTCTCGTTCCTTTTCTTTCTCTCCTGGGCTCTCTCTCCCCCGACCACTTTCTCTCTCCCGAGCCCGAATCCTCCAACCCTAACCCGGCCAGGCAAATAGCCAGGATAGCACTCCTAAAAGAAGCCAGCTCCAAAATGCCATCAGTAAAGGTGGAAGCTCCAAAAGGCCATTACTATGTGCAGTTTTCATTCAACCGTAGCACAAAACAATTGAACTGGCTAATTTGCCCCTGGCTGAAATGAACTCCAAGTCTCCAACCTGAATCGAATCCAATCGAGTCGCGCCACTCCTATTCTTCGTCTCCCCTGGCCCCAACCCTATCCAAAGGGCGCGCATCCGGCAGCGCTGGTCGGCGGGGACGGAGGCGGCAGGATGTGGGGCTAGCGGGCCTGCGTCGCGGCTAGTGGAGGGAGGCCGTGTCGCGGATCCACAGGTGCCCCAGTCCGGGTCGACGCGCCGGCGCACTAGGGCGTCAGGAGGAAGGCGCACTGCAGCTGGAGAAAGAGGGCGCACAACAGAAGAAGAGGGAGAGGGCGCCATGGCCGGAGCAGGAGGAGAAGGGAAAGGCGCCGTTGCAGTAGGAGAAGGGGAATTTTTTCGTCCGCCGTGCCGTCCCCAGACCATGGATTATTTTGGGGGATTTTTTGATTTGTTTTTGAATTTCTACGCATTTCTGGGTGGCTGTACAGATTTAAATGGCATCTGAGCATTTTTTTTTCGTTTTCCCCCCTTTTTTTTTCCAAATTATTCAAGGTCTCCATGAGTGAAAATAGCCCAAGGGCAAAACTGTCCTGAAAATGTATGTTTTGGTGGGCCGGGAGCAATTTGGCATTGTGGAATGAAAACTGCACTCCGTAGTGGCTTTTTGAAGCTTCCATATGTAGTGATGGCCTTTTAGAGCTGACTTCTTTTAAGAGTGCTATCCTGGCTATTTGCCCACCCGGCCATGGAGGAGCATCTCCCTGGGACGTAGCGCGTCGTGGAAGAGGAAGGGTGGCGCGTTTGGGGATTGGGCCAGGCGGCGCTGCTGCGAGGAGGGGGCGGCGCGACTTGGAGAGCGGCGCTGGGACTCGGTGCTCGGTGCTGCCTCCAAATCACGCACCAGCGAGCGCGGCGGCGGCGTGACGGACTTGTCACGCGTCAGGCCGACACGAATCGTATTGTATCGAACGGCGGTGGCGCGGTTCGTGCGTATGGAGTTGATTCGTGAACGGGCGCTTGGCTTGCCGACCCGTTGCTCTGGAGTTTGCAGGGAGCTAATTAAGCATGGCGGCGATGTCTGTCATTTTTTGGAACTCTGAATGCCCACCAGTGCATGGTGCCGCTGTACTCAAACTACGAACGCTTAGCTCCATATAACTCAAACAGGTCTTCGTTTTTCAGAAACGGTCGCTTCTTGGCGCACAGCATCTTGGAAGATTTGCCTTTAGTTTATAATTAACAAGATTCGTTCAATTCAAAGAAGGAAAATAGAGCCAAAATTGATATTAAAGATATATAACTTACTTGATTCAAATTATTGTCCAAATACATCTTCAATTTATATAAATTACCTGATTCAAGTTGTGACTTGCTGAAATTGTGTTAAAATGCTGCTGATTTTTTTTAAAGAAATTGTAATATTCAAAAATATTTTACTTGTCAAAAAAATTTGTTGTCCATGATACACACATTAATTCTTCCAAAACAGAGTTAAAATTGCAAGTGCATTTAGGTATTTTTGCCCCGGATTTAACACCGTTAAGTGTCTCTAACGAAACAGGGGTAAAATGATGCTTCGTTTTCAAAAATTAGAGGTAAAATCGCAAATCATGAAAAGTATGGGTAAAAACACAATTGATTCTCAAAACAAGGGTAAAACACCAAATCCCCTACTAGGTAATATGGCAAAAGGGCCTGAAGAGATGTGGCATGTCAGTTACATTAAAAGTTAATGGTGAGAGACATGTAGAGTGCGAGAACCGATGAACAGCATGATGGTTTCAATGACCGCTGCTAGAATAAAAAAAAAAAAAAAGTCCGCAGTAGGCGCCCTTACAGTCGCTACAAAATTAACTAAGAAAAAAAAAACTGGCAACCAAGCCCATAGGAGAATCTGGAGGGAGCTGCCCCGAGGATGAAGTGTGGGAGGGAGAAGCCCAGATGGATGATTTGCTTGCCTCCGTCTGCTTGCCTGCTGGATCCACGTCGCCCACCACGTGCCTGGGAGAAAGATGGGTAAGAGTCGCTAGTTGGATTGATTTTTAATGACAATCTGAAAATAAAAGGCAATTAGAGTGACAGTCCACCTCATGGACCACTAGAATGTGCTACAGGTAAATACGGGAGTTGAAGTGTGCTGTGGCGAAAGCCATACCTTTTTAGTCTAGGCCAAATTTGCTGGTGGATACCATGACTTTTTGGAATTGATTGCTGGACACTGAAAAAAATCGTTTTAGCTGCTGGGCACTATTAAAATGTGGAAATTAGCTGCGGAACACTATAACGTAGTAGAAGGGTTATTGTGATTTTTTTATCTCAATGTACATAGCATATGATGACTTGAAATTTTGCATAAGTATGTATTGTTGCATTCTCTAACTATGTGTTTTTTTTTCAAAAATTTTCTTAACTGTTTGTATAGTTTATTCTGAAAAATAAATATTCTTCAAGTAAAAAAATTAAAAAATTAAGAGAAAAAGACACATAGTTAGAGAATGTAACAATACATACTTATGCAAAACTTTAAGTCGTCGTGTGTCATATGCATCAAGATAATAAATTAGTAACAACTCTTTTCCTATGTTATAGTGTCCATCAGCTAATTTCCACGTTTTGATAGTGTCCAACAGCCAATTCTACAAAGTCACAATGTCCACCAGCAAATTTGGCATTTAGTGTCTTTCTGCAAACATGAATGTGTGGTTTCTCGTCAAAGACATCCTCGAATTTAAATTCGTGTCCAACAACAAGAGCTGGAAGCGTCCACTGCTTGTTACCATTGTCTCTGTTTCATAGTGTCCTGGCTGCCCAAATTAAAGCCCTAAGGCTTATTTATCAAGGCCGACCCTTAATGCTTAGACATAGTTGTCCTATTTATAGAGGGGGGCCATGCCCCCCCCCCCCCCCCCCAACCCAAAATTATGCCATGTTCTTAATCACCATGTAACTATGATTACTTTGTAGTGTGTGAGAACATGAGATGTGTTGCATGCTTGCCTAACAAGGACGGACTAGATGAAGCCTCAAAGTTATCATCGCAATTCACAAGTCCTAGCCTCGCTTGAGCAAGTATGGCAAGGCAACCACTCGTCGGCATGTCAAGGAGTTGCTCCATTTTTTCTTCTCCCCACTCCCTCAATGTCTTAGTGTCTGTCTCCACCACAAGATGGTACGAATGTCACGAACCACTAAAGTTCATTTTGTGAGAGACTTGAATTGAGAATTGCATGTCTGCAGTGGCCATTAAGGAACCAAGTTGGAGATTCGTAAGGCCAGTCTCAATGTATCATTTCATAAGCATTAAATTATATGTCACATATGCAATTTTTACTGACTTGACAAGGTAATTATAAGGAGAGAGGAGACAAACTTTCATTTTTTGTGAGAGGACTTTCATCCTAATGAAAGAAAGCTGGCCCTCTTTCCTAAAATTTGTCTTGGAAACAATGAAATAAAAGTGTGCATTGAGAGTGGCCTAAGGAGTTTTTTCTATTCAATTTTTCTATTTTTTTGTTGTGGATGAACTGCAAAAGGTATCAGAATCCGCATGCAAAAGATAACACTGCAATTACTGTTGTTTTTCAGTCCGTTTGAAATCGTCTTTTGTGACATCGGTATGCAGATGTGACCTTAGCTTTTAATGAACCTCCTATACTCCCTCCGTCCCAATATATAAGGGATCGGGGGAGTTTCAAGAAAACTAGCAGAAGAGTGCAAAGACCAAAGTGCCCCTCAATAACTGTTGTCCCTCACGCCGCGGCCTCTTCCGAGCCAGTGCCACATCCGCTCGAGCTGGCCCGGCGCAGCCCAACCCGCGCCGCCCGACCGAGCTCGCCTCACGCCGCTTAACAGAGCCCGCCGCCGCGCCGCCCTCTGCGCCCCCCGCCACCGCGCAGCCCCTCCCGCCCCGCCTGACCGAGGTCGCCGCCGCGCAGCCCTCCCCACGCCGCCCGACCGAGCTCGCCGCAGGCCGCAGCGCAGCCTGCCACGTGCCCGCCGCAGCGCAGCCCGCCCCGCGTAGCCGCTGCCGGGGTCGGGGAAGAAGATCTTGGAGCACCGAGCACGCAGCCCATGCCTCGTTGGAGCATCTCGCCCCTTTCCCCGATGAGAAGCAGCAACGCGAATTGTGCTGTGGGCTACGTCGGCGGCGAGCTGCTGGATGCATCTAGGCCACAACGCCGCTTCTTTCCCTCCACCGTCGTCGCCTCCTTCGAAGACGGCTATCGCTCCATGGGCTCCTCCATGGCGGCACCAGCTAGGATTGCTGCTTGGGAGAGGAGGGGAGGTTGTCGAGATGCAAGCGCCACGAAGGGATAAGTTTCGCGTCAAGCCGCCGGCGGGCACGAACGACTTGCTGCGAAACCACCATGGCTCCCAGTTGCACGAGTCCAAGGAGGCGGTGGTCTTCGACGGCGGCTCGTTGTTGCTCCGTGACCTCCGCCGTCGGTGGTGAGGAGGATAAGGCAGATGTGGTGGGGAAAGAGATAAAGTATTCATCTGTGAGGCCCATAGCTCTTCAAACCCTTATATTCTGGGACAATTTCAAACTCCCCCAATCTTTTATATACTGGGACAAAGGGAGTAGTAACATTGGTCTGCAGATTGACCTTAGCTTTTAATGAACCTCCCTATAGTAGCCAGCTAGGCCTAAAAAACATCTGAGTTGAGTGATATTTGTAGGAATAGTCCACTGTTGTACTCCTTTGATCTTCTCAGGATCAATAGATACATACCCCTTCAGGTGTTATTATGTGGCCTGGGTACCCAATCTGTGGCTTGCGAACGACACATTTATTCATTTTTACATACAATTGATTTTCACTCAAGGTTTGGGTACTAGCTGGAGGTGTCGGTAATGCTCTTGCTCACTTTTGCTATATATTAGAATGTCATAAAAAAAACAAGGACAAACTTCTAGAGGTACTTGGCTAAGAGCTTGTTCATGAGAGCTTGAAAGGTAACATGTGCATTTGTTAAACCAAAGGGCATAACCACATGTTCATAAAGGCCTTGTCGTCCTCAGCACCGAGCCTAGACCTGTGGTTTCACAATATTTTTTATTATTTATTTTTGAGTTGGAGAGAGTTAAGCAACAGATGACTTGTTCTAAATGTGCGACGCAGACGAAGAGATGGGGAACAAGGAACACAAGAAAGGATATGCGAGGCCCAGAAGCCACCATGGCGGGAGCAAGGCAAGTAGAAGTAGTCGTTCCATATTGGAGTACCTTTTTTTTAATCGGTTTCATATTACTCTACTTTCCTAGCATCCATGGCGACGATCTTGTTGTTTCAAATGTGCAGGTCGGCACCAAAGAACCGCCAGAGTCGCTGACGGGCGCCTTCACGTGCTGGCTTTATACCATAATCAACGACGTTGAGGCCGCTGTGCACGCACGTGCTTTGTATTTTGAACCACTCATGCTGAGTACAACAAGGCCACCTTCGGTTGGTCCGCACGCCGTATGAGAAAATTGTTGTATATACTATTTGCCGGCCACTTCCAGTTCCAGCACATACATCCTTTGTGCTGGTGACTCACCAATTGTATCGCATTTGCAAGAACACATGTTGCAGTTTTGCCGAATCTCACGCCAGTCCCGCCCACGCTTCCGAGCCAAATCGTCCGCCAAATCGTCGTGCAGTGAATTAAACCCGAGGCGAAGCTTTCGGCGCTTCAGCCCCGGTCCTGTCAAATCCAAGAGCGGCGTGCACGTCGGTCGCAGGCAAACCATCAAAGCTCCTGCCAGGCTGCCACTGCCACCGGCCGAATGCCGGTCAATAGATAAATGAATGCATCCTGCAATCTCGCACGAAACCAGCTCAGCTCGTCTTGCCATTTCCACCCTGCTCCTCTCACACCATCCTCATCAAGACAGAACAAATCAGCTCGGCTAGCATGGCCGCTCCCGCGCCGCCGCCGCCGGACCCCGCTGCGCCCGCACGGCCGAAGACGTTGACGGTGTACATGTCCCCGTTGTGCCCGGAGCTGCGGACGCGGGCGTGGATCGAGTTCCTCGGCTTCCCGCGCAACCTGTGGTTCAAGCGCGCCGCCAACGGGTGCCTCAGCTCGTTCGGCGGCGTGACCCACTTCGACGCGGCGGAGCTCCGGCGGTCCGGGCGGATGGTCGTGGAGGCGCGCGTCACGCGTGTGGCGGAGGTGCCCAAGCGGGTCTTCGTCTTCGAGTCCGGCGTCCCCGGCCTGCCCAACCATTTCCTCCGCCACGACGTCCGCCTCGTCGTCCTCGCCGCCGAGCCAGTCTTCGGTACATTACCATACGCGCGCTTGTGCCGTTAATTGATTACCTACCTTCCTGTCTACTAGTACTGCTAAACTATTGTGATCGATGTGCAATGCAGATGAAGAAGGCAGCACGGGGAACAGGAGATCGGCGGTCGCTGCTGCCGAGCTCGGCGAGAGCCAGGTATGCACTGTCATTGCTACTACAATCTCCATTTGGGTCTTTTCATCTGACTTGGGTATGAGATTTATCGGTTGTTAATGTGACTGGAAATTTTGCAGGTAGACAACGAAGAACGGCCTGAGTTTGTCAAGTGCTTCCTGAGCAGGAACGAGCGTCTGTGGGATTGAACTACTACCAAGTTTCTTTTGCCAGCATGTCATGCGCGTGATCCATGTAGCCATAGCTTCGTGCTGATAAGTTGTGAACAACATGCATGTCACTTGGTTTACCCTGGGCCTGCCAGACGACATGCATTTGTTCTATGGTGCTGCTGCGCCTCTTGTGTTGGTGCTCACTTTGTGTAAGCTGCAGGAGTTGGCATGTTCATGGAGTATCTAGGGGCGTGTTCGGCGTTGTAGAGTCTAAAATTTAGAGGGGTTTAAACACAAAGAATCTTGTCTTAAATAAAGTTTAATTACAAAACTAACTGCAGAACCCTCCTCTAAATCGCGAGACGAATTTAACGAGGGTAGTTAAGCCGTGATTAGATGATATTTACTGTAGCATCACTGTAGCAAAACATAGATTAATTAGGCTCATTAGATTCGTCTCGTAAAGATGTACCTATCTGTAAAAAGGTTTTGTCATTAGACTTTATTTAATACTCTTAAATAATAAGATTCTCTTTAGAGTTAAATTTTAGAGGGGTCTAAACGGTGAAACGAACACACCCCTAGTACTAGTTGGTGGTGCTACTAGCTGTTGCGTCGTCTGTTAATTATGATGTCTAAGCGGTATTATTTGTTCATGTCTGAAAGACTAATGTGCTGCATGTTGCTGCTCTCCGCTACTCGATGAGCTATGTTGCCAATGCAAGAGACTAGCTAGGAGTCCCAAATTAAGACGTCACTGACACGCATGGATTGATCGGTTTTCACCTCGATCGGTTTTTTTGAGCTGTGCAGTTCAGTTCTTGGTTTGCAAGAGCTACACAAGGAGCGTTAATTGTTGATCGCGCAGTTTGGCACCCTGGCAAAAGCGATTGCCGGGCGGCTTGTGTTGGGACTCTGATGTTCTTCCTTCTGTAGCGTACAAAACATTTCCGGTCTTTCGAAAAAAAAAAAAAACATTTCCGTGAACACAAAATCAGCACGGTGTCGTCGTTGATGGTTCCCTCGATGCACCTCTCCATTGTCCCGGACGCGCGTACGGGCGGGCGGGCGTGGCATCGTGGTCTTTTGACGGAATGGGCGGTTCCTGCTCGTTGCCAGACGGCCGCGCCATGTCCTGGCCAGCGCTGAACACAGTGCCAGCGGCCGAAAGCTGACGGACAGCTGCTTCTCGCCTGTTCCGCCCTCCACGTTTCTTGCGCTTGGCCCATGGGAATGCGGCGGCGTGCGCCTCGCGGATCGGGGTTCTCTGAAGTGCCTTAGGGCGCGTTCGGCGTCCTAGACGCTAAAATTTAGAGAGGTCTAAATAAAAAAAATCTTATTTTAAATAAATTTTAATTACAAAATTAACTGCAGAACCCTCTCTAAATCGCGAGACGAATTTAACGAGGGTAGTTAAGCCGTGATTAGACGATATTTATTGTAGCATTACTGTAGTATTACTGTAGCAAAAACATAGATTAATTAGGATAATTAGATTCGTCTCGTAAAGATATATCCATCTGTAAAAAGATTTTTTCATTAGACTTTATTTAATACTCCTAAATAATAAAATTCTCTTTAGAGCTAAATTTTAGAGGCTCTAAACACACACACACACCGAACGTGCCCTTACTCAATTCAGAGAACAGTACCTTTGTGGGAGGAGCTATAGGATCCTGAAGTAACACTGTAGCGAACACTGTTGAAACAGTTCATCCTTCTACTGTTCGGGCTTTTTGCTACTATTTATCAATTACTATAGCAGTCATTCTCATCCTTTCTTTTCCCATCCAATGGCTGAGATGAGAGCTAATGAAGGGTTACTGTAGCGCCTCTAAATTTAGACCACCAATGCAGAGGATCCAAATCCCTCCTCTATCCGTGGTATGCCATCAATGTTGATCCGCGCTGCTCCAGATTATCCTCCGATTCACGGTTAATTTGTCATGAATCCGGCCGGCCGAGTGCCGTGGACATGGCAGAGCCGGCACCGGTTGGTGCAAACGCTGCCCTCCCTTCCCTCCTCTCCCCAGAAGGCCAGAACCTCAGGACCCACGAACCCAACAGTACACCATGGATGCTCGCCGGGTGGCGCTCTTCGTCCCGCGCCAGCCGGAACCATCGGAGGCGTCCCCGGAGCTCCGGACGCGGGCGTGGATCGAGTTCCTCGGCTTCCCGCGCAACCTGTGGACGGAGCCCGCCGCCGGCGGCTGCGTGGTCAGGTTTGGCGTCCTCACCCATTTCGACAGGGCAGTACACGCTTCTGGAAAGGCATGGAGGAGGCGACAAGTCGCACGAATCGAAGCAGAATGGGGAGGACTTGCAGGGACGGCTGGCCGGGACGACGGCGCGTCTGGACGGGTCCGCTTGAGCCCGGCTACGAGGCGGGCTGGATCCGCCGCGCTCTTGGTCCTGGATCGGGCGACACGGGAGTGCGGAGCCTAGTGACGAGAGGACGGCGCTTGGACGCTCGCGCCGAGAGGGTACCTACCGCCGGTGACGAGATGGCGAGGAGCGGCGGCCGCCGCACCGGGCAGCTTCCAGGAATGGAGGGAGGAGGCGCCGCACGCCGGGGAAGAAGCAGCGCCGTGGGAGCGCGCCAGGGGAAGACAGCCGCGACAGGAACTCCGGCGGCCGGGGATCGACAGATTCGGGGCGTCCGAACGGGCCCGGCCTGTAGACGCCATGGAGAACGCGGCGGTAGGGGCGACGGTGGGGAGCATCTCGCGAGGAAGGGGACGACGAGGTCGCGCCTGTCTGGGGCTCGGATGGGGGGAAAACGAACCGGTATCCTCACTTACCAGTGGCAGGTGGGTAATATTTGCCAACTTCATCATCTCACAGCCGCTGAAAGCTGGTCCGGAGAGGCTGTGAAAATTGCACTACGCGAAAGTTGGTTTGGGACAAAGCTGCTGCGGTGTTCAAAAGTCTTTGGTTGGCTGTTGTCTTTTTACGGAAGCCACAGCCGGTTCACAGCTGAACCAAAGAGACCCTAAGAGCTTCCTGCAGCGGCAGAAAGCTGTGATCCAAAACTGCCAAGCTCGTGCCGATCGCTCTCCAAAGGCGCTCATTTCTCCTGCACGCTCGCACGAAATCCGCTCATCTTGCCATTTCCATCTGGACCGTCTCCTCCACCCCCAGTCCGTCCTTCGTTGCTCTGTTCTTGAGGCAGAGCAACGCTGCAGCTAGCTAGATAATGGCCTCTCGCGCGCCGCCGCCACCACGGCGCCGCCGGTCGCAGGGCCCCGGCGGCCAGTGGCGGAGCCAGACCCCAAACAAAGGAGGGGCCAATTGTTCTTAATGGTGTTCATTCTCTATGCGTGTGTGTGTATTGAGAAGAAAATAAAGACACCATTCAAGCTTTATTATTGATTGCATACAACATCAAGAGGTCATTTAAGCCAGATTGTTGATTGTATGCAAAATTAAGAGGTCAATTAAGCCTGATTATTGATAGCATGCATGCATATAGTGTAAATTTTGCATGCAGGAAGGGGGGGCCATGGCCCCGGCTGGCCCTCTCCTGGCTCCGCCAGTGCCGGCGGCGCCCCGGGAAAGGGGCCGACGTCGGTCACCGTGTCTTCGCTGAGCCCGGAGCTGCGGACGCGGGTGTGGCTCGAGTTCCTCGGCTTCCCGAGGCCCCTGTGGTCGGCGCCCGGCGCCGCCACGTGCCTCGTCAACTTCGGCGCCCTCCTTACCCGCTTCGACGCGGCGGAGTTCCGGCGGTCCGGACGGATGGTCGTGGAGGCGAACGTCACGCGTGTGGCGGCGGTGCCCAAGTGGGTCGTCGTCCTCGAGTCCAGCGTCCCCGACCTGCCGCCGGGCCAACAGTTCCTCCGCCACAACGTCACTACGGCCGCGGCATCGGGTCCGGCGGGAGGGCGCGTAGCGCAGCGGGCGGGCGGGCGCGCGGCGAGCGCGGTGCGCAGCGGGCGGGCGCGCGGCAGGCTGCGCGCGCAGGGCGGGTGCGCGGCGGGCTGCGGGCGGCGCGCGGGCCGGCTGCTGGCGGCGTGCGGCGGGCTGGGAGCTGGAGGCGCCGTGCGAGCTGCGGGCGTCTGCGGCGTGCGAGCTGCGGGAGATGGAGGAGGAAGCCCTGAGCTCTTTACGGGCCAGCACAAATGAAGCAGGCAGCAACACTGTGTTGCCAGGGTGAGTATTTTTGATCCAAATCGATGCGCATTACAGTTTACAATTCCTAGAATTTACAATTATTTTACTAAATTCAGCTAGGCGCTCTCTCAACATCTCTCAAGAAGATGGCAGCACAAGCAACACCTAAATAAATGGAGCCATTTTTATGTGTTCTTATTCCATTGTGATGTATTGATATGTTGTTGTTGAGCCATAGTGCAAACTATGAACCTTTACTGTTGGACAAATGTGTTTAAATGACTCTTTTTGTGTGGCTGGATAAATGTGTGAATTTTTACTTCATTTGATATATTGTGATGTGGAATTTATAAATATATCAAAAGGTCATGCCGAATTTTTTATGTTTCCATGGTTGATTTGGTTTGATTCATTTTTTGAATTTTCGTCTGATTTATTTTGTAATTTTGGGCCAAAAGTATTGTTTAAATCTATTATTATGATTATTTCTGTTTTTTAAATAATTAATAAATTAATTACGAATTTTTCAAGCTCAAATGTCTCCTGTATGTGTCTGAATACCACTCAGGGGTAAAACTGTCCAGGAAAGTATGTTTGAAGGAGTAGTGCTATACTGTGTTGCAAAGGGGTGCAAATGAATGGCGTTTTTTAAACCGGCGTTTACTAATGCTATTCTTTGGAAGCCAGCCTTTAAACATGCTATTGTTTCAATTTCCCCCTGAGCAGGGAGGGTACCGGATGAACGAGGATGAGGTGCCATGCCTCTACAACGAACGCGCGACCCTGCCGTTGTGAGCAAGGGTCCTCCCTACGTGTCTGCTGTTATGGAACTTTGACCAGTTTGTCGTCTTTCGTCTACTTAATCTGTTAATTAACGGAGGGGGGGGGCCTTAACTATGAACCTCGAATAGTCGAACTAGTATGATTTTTTTCCTTTTATGAATATATACGAGGCTCAGCTTATGAACTAGTGTGCTCTGCAAGTCTGCATTACTTGGTCAACCTGAGTACATACAACCGTTACATGTATGACCAAACCTGTAGATCACGTACACTTGCAAAAGACAGATCGATCTACAACAAGCAAGGGTACTGTGCTGTGTGTGTCGAGAGACACGGTTCAAGAGCACTGCACAGGGGGAGTTCATCCCGTGTGGGCGTGTGCGTACGCGACCATTTTCGTGCCATTAGATCCTCCGTCCGATGCTCTCGCGATCCCCTGGCTCCCTGCATCGCCGGCTAGCTAGCTTGCTGCGTCTTTGTCTAGGCTGATGCCCGGGCCGGTTTAACCAATGGCACTTTGATTACATGACCTGAGCCAGCATGGCCAGCGATACCACAACCATCTGCTGCACTAAACTCTCCAACGAAACAGAGCCTGCAAAAGCAAGTCGTGGCAAAAGTTTAGTACTGCTGATCTAATCTCAAAGCCTTTCGTTTGCATAATCTCAAAGCCTTTCGTTTGCATGGTCGATGCGTGTACGCAGAACACCGTGCGCAAACGACGTGTTCGTTTCTTTTAGTACTAAAGTTTAGTCCAGAGAATCTTATTATTTAAGAGTATTAAATAAAGTTTAATTATAAAATTTTTTTACAGATGGGTGTTAATTTACGAGACGAATCTAACGAGCCTAATTAAGTTATGTTTTACTACAGTGATGCTACAGTAACCATCGCCTAATCACAGCTTAATTACCCTCATTAAATTCGTCTCGCAAAGTAGCCTAGGTTTCTGGAAAAAATTTTATAATTATACTTTATTTAATATTTTTAAATAAGAAGAACTTTGAACTAAACTTTAGTCCTAAACGAAACGAACACGCCCATCCGTCCAGAAATATAAGGATTCGTTGACTAGTTGACATTAACTTTGACTGTTCGTCTTATTCAAAATATTTTCAAAAGTATCATTTATTTTGTTATGACTTGTTTTGTCACTAGATATAGTTTAAAAATAACTTAATTGCTTTTATATTTTTAAATTTTTTTTGAATAAAACGAATGGTCAAACTTGATGACTGCCAGTCAATGAATCTTTATATTTCTGGACAGAGGGAGTAAATGCATCGGTACGTGCAAGTGTGTGAGTCGACGCATGCGACTCGTGCTTACCAGGTGGCGCCGGTGATGTCGACGTGGATGGCGGCGGACGCGAGCTGGGCGGCGGGGCGGGATCGTTGAGCGCGGGGCAATGCATGCCCATCAGACATGCACCAATATACACGTACGCGGTCAGGCCTGGGGGCAGAGCGGATGCTGAATCTCACGGTCGTATGTATGTCGTCCGCGACGCGCGCGGCCGGCTTACAGTGGGCGTCGACGCAGGGGTACTTGGTGTTGTTGAGCATGTTGACGTTCCCCGGCTCGCACTCGCAGTGGTAGTGGAACCCCTCGTCCTTCTTGCACGTCCCCGCCCCGCAGTTCACCGCCACGCACGCTGCATCGCACAGCGACATCCAAGAACCGTCACGCATTGCGTGGTTCAGATTTCAAAACTCTGGCCGCCCGACCGGGATACAACGAACAAAACACGTACACTCGGGGACGTTGCAGGGGGGAGAAGGAGATGCTCCTGATGGCCCGCGTCCAGCCGGGGTAGCACTCGCACTTGTAGGAGATGGTGCCGGGGATCCAGCCAGACCTCACCGTGCAGCTGCCCCGCCCGCAGTCGGCCCCGTCGCACACCGATCGACTCTTCTCCTGCTGCTCCTCGGCCAGCCACACACAAGAAAAGAAACCCCGTCAGCATGCGTGCGTCACGTTGTACATGTCGCCGCTGTGCCCGGAGCTACGCACGCGGGTCTGGATCGAGTTCGTTTGCTTCCCGCGCCACCTCTGGACCGAGACCAACGCCTACGGCTGCCTCGTCACGTTCGGCGGCGTCACCCACTTCGACGCGGCGGAGTTCCGGCGGTCCGGGCGGATGGTCGTCGAGGCCCGGGTCACGCGCGTGGAGGATGTGCCCAAGCGGGTGGACGTCATGGAGGACGTGGGCGGCCCGTTCGGCGTCGGATACCACGTGCCCCTCGTCGTCCTCAGCGCCGAGCCAGTCTTCGGTACTAGTAGTACTAAGCCCAATTTTTCTCTGCTCGTCATCCTTCTTTTTTTTCTTTGGTTTATATTGGTTGTAAGTTGTAACTAATTAACTATCGTGTAAAATGTTGTTCAGACGAGGGGGCTGCCGCGGAGCACGGCGAGGGTGAGGTCGCCGCCGAGCAACGCCCTGAATTCGTCAAGTTCTTCCCACGCAGCGAATACTAGTATACTGCTGATGAAGACTAGGCACGAGACTCAGCTATGAACTCAGTAATTCACTGCTCAGGCCTTCAATTAGTGTCTTTTGTTTCATTCGCAAAAAAAAAAAAAAATTAGTGTCTTTTGTTACCATACACGCGACTGTTAAATATTCATCTAGCTAGTTAAGCGTGATTGTGATCATGCATGGAATGTGCGCTCCATAAGTTCTCTGCGGCTCTTCGTCTTAATGAAAAACGTGCCATGTACGATCTTGAAAAAAAACGTTCTCTGCAGTTCATAAGAACATCCAAGCAGATAACTTATGCAACTGCGTGAACTAACAAAGTGACGCACACGATGATCTGCAACGCTTGTGAATTTGTGCATGTAGCAGGTAAAGTGCAATCCCGAGCTTTTGAAACGCAAGAATTGAGGTTACACTGGCCCCTCTCATAATTTTGCCAAAGACTGTAAATCTGTAATGTTTGCATCCATACTTTGCACCAAGTCTAAATAGCACCTTATTTGCATAAGCTCTACACAAAACACAGAATAAATTTTACCGTATTATACATGAAATGTCCTTTTAAAAAAATGAGAATACTATCTTGTTTTGTCGGGCTCTTTGCATAAAAGAACGTAGTACTCGATATAAACTCTAAGGTGAGAAAGGAGAAATTTGAACTAGTGCAGTTTCATTGCCTTTTGAGCTGGTGGAAGGAGCAGCCCCGCTGATCCCACTTTAGCTTCCTTTTCCGTGACTCCTTGCGAATGGCCTCTACCGCAGCGCGAAAAATGGTGACCCTTACAGGTGCCGCTCTCCTTCCCCAACTATCTCTCGTCTCCTTCTTCTAACCCTCTTGATGGTAACCCTAGGCACGAAGAAGCCTACAAGAGGCGTCGATGGCGCTCATCACACTTGTGCCCGCTCGCTCACGCGGCGGCGCCCTGCGTAAGGAGCCGGCGTCTCGCAGCCCTACCCTATGGACAATGGAGGGCTCAAGATTTGAAGAATGGGTATTTAAATTTTCTAAGCGCGGGACAAAAATTTATGCGCCTAAATTGATGACAAGTTGGGCCGTTGGTCTGAGTTTGGTGGGGCACAAATAGACTTATATTTTATATACACAAAAATTGTCCAAAATAATGGGTATTCAGTTGAATACCAATGAATAAAACTGAGATCGCCCCCGGCTGAGGAAGGTCGCGGTCGGCGAGTTCAAGACTCTAATATGCAGCTGCTCGAGTGCAATGCTGGTTCAGCCCTGAGGCTTCTCTAGTACGACGGTCGCACGCATCATGCGGGCATTGAGCTACTCTCCTATATTAACACATATTAACATGCTATGACACTATATTACCTCAATATACTATATGTGCAAATTAAGACTGATTTGTTAACTATTAATTTTTCAGAACCTCCTCTGCATTTATTTCATTAAGTGAGGAGAGAAAACTACATCAGTGTCAAGATAAAAGGATTCAGCACGGGATGAGCAATGGCGAGCAGCAAGCCAAGCAACATATAATCATTTCTTTTTTTTTCTTTCTGGATTGCTCTCTTGCAAGGGGTCATCTCGTCTAATCGATTTGCTTGTGCTTAACTCATGTGAATAGAATTCATTAGTGTTGTATCCACCCACTCTTTGTATGTTGATTTCGTATTCTATGTTTCGTTTAGAGATTACTACTATCGATAAACATGTGCTTGGGTTGTATGCATTTAAGGCATTTAAAATGGGTGACGTATCCTATGAGAACCAGATTCGTGTGAGAACTATGAGAACTCCAATCTGGGTCACATGATCTTGATCCAAGGACGCATAGGGAGAGGTGGGAGGGGGAATTTGCAAAAATATGATTAAGTGGGCGGTAATTTTGCAAATCCCCCCTCCCACCTGAATTCAAGCGCACCATTGTATCAAAATCATGTGGCCTAGATTGAAGTTCTCATAGTTCTCACACGAACCTGGTTCTCATAGGATACGTTGCCTTTAAAATGATGCCACGTTTTATTTGGTAAATTACTTATTAATGTTTGATATCATGGAGAAAAACTTCTACCATCTTTGTTGTGCCACGTCTCATATATCATGATATTTACACTATTTACTTTTAAGTAATGAAGTATATGAACATTGAACATGCATATGGCTAATGTGTCGAGTAAAATCTGTATAACCATAAATAACATATCCTTATATTTATAATATGCATTTCTTTAATATGGTATATTTTTATATTTAGAATATGCATTTCTTTACTATTGGAGTTTGTTGCTGTGACTGCGCTGCATATAATTTTTTTTACTAGTTTCCATATAAAATGGGCTGTCAACTTAAATACATAGTCACATGACTCACATGCACATCTATACTTCATATTAATAGATGCTCCAATATAGAAATGTGCTACTAGAAAATCTGTGCGGGAATCATAGGAATTAAGAAGGGACCCTATGTTTTTATCCTTCTTTTTACGTTAGAAAATCATCAAACAAATATTGCATATTGTTAGAACGACAGATTAAGAATTCTTTTTAATATCTTAGAGTAACTATAGACAGAGATATCTAACAGTTTAGCCCCCCTAGAACATATGTATATTTTGTGTGGCTTTTGGCATTGTGTTACGATAGTCGTTTTATTATTGCTTTATACCAAGGATCTTATATTAACTAATTGGAGGCTCCTTTCGGTGCCTCTACGTTAATCGGAGAAAAATCCAAAAAATTACCAAAAAAAAGAAAAACATCCGACCGTGTATTAAATACTTAATAAACCGTGACTATTAGATTTGTGTAATTCTAATCCCATGTCATCCACGGGCAGTTCATATTCATATTGTAAACGGACTCCTACCGTATCCACAGCAACCTGTATATATCTTCGTATACAGATCGGACTCTCACGGCATCACCGGCAGCAGCATCACAACACCGATCTACTGCATGCTAACCCGGCCATCCAATTCACTATGGCATCGTCCCAATCGTTCATCTACAGACACATCATAGCCGGCCATCCATTCGCTGCAGGCAAGGAAGATCGACGTGCTGCAGGCAAGCAATCGTGAGAGGAACTTTGTTCCATTGATAGTATGTTGCCATGCTTTCTTCCAGATGCATTATCCTACAAGAACATATGCATGAACCAGAGAAACAATCAACACTCTGCAAGATGACACCGTATAGTACGTGTATGCCACTTATTTCTTTCTTTCTTTCCCTCTGTTTTCTGTGACGATTAAATTATAAAAATGCAGTACTAACACCTATGACCTGTGATGGCAGTAAACAAACATTTAGCCTCTACTTGGGTAGATTTTGTGGTAATAACTTTGACAATACTTCAATACTTGGCATATGTTTTGTGATTCAGAGTAAAATAAAAGGACAAGGAGAACTCTACTGTAGAAGCAAAATGTTGTAACCAAAGAGTCTGACCAAAAAAGCCTTTTCAAAATATAGAAGAATGATGTGAGTATATTAAGTTGTTCTTCAAAATATTTGAGGTGTTATCCATTATAAAAGTTGTGATTGATAATGATAAAACATAGTGGTCAATAAGGACAATCCATTGGCAGGAGAAGCAAACACACTGTGATAAGGGAGCATAGGAAAGAGTGGACTAATGTTAGCCAGTTCAATAAAACTAGAGCAGATTTTACAATCATTAGACATGTGACTCTTTTATTCTCTTCACTATAGATAAAATTGAAGTTTGTACCAATGTAATTTCTGTATGTATGAAAACATAAAAAAACAATGAGTGAAATTTATGCGGTGCCAGAACAATTGATAGATAATTAAGATAAACATCAATAAAAGACAACAGAAAGTTCTGCCCAAAAACAAATAAATATATATTTTAGATTTAAGCTACAATCATCAATACTATTGTTGTTAACAAATGCCTTCATAAGCCTTCCCCAGATATAACCGAGCTAATGAAATTGCTCAATATGTATTTAACTCACAAGAAGATAGAATATGCATCAATCCTGAAAAATCATTTTTTTACAATTTAAACGTAAATCAAGAAGAAATAAAATGTGCTAGCCCGTGCTGAAGCACGGGTTGATTGACTAGTTTACACAATAATTGTTTGCGAAAAAACATGAATTAGTTTGTAGTTTGATATCCAGAAACAATATTAGTGTAAAAATAGGCCATGGTTGAATTGATATGTAGCATTAACTGTTGTAAAATTAAATTTATAGCATGTTCTCAAACCTTAAATAAAACCAAATGAATAGGACCATTTACATTTTTTAAGTGGTATGCAAAACCATTAAATTGATTAAACTATGACAACTTTCTGTACAAAGGGTTAGTTCACTTTTTGTTCATGAAATAGTTTACAAAGCGTGAAAGCAAATAGAAAGACCGATCAAATATAGGGATCGCCTGGTTCTTGGCCATAATTGGCCTCGCCACTGCACCCTACTCCACGAGAAAAAAGGGCGCTACAGCTGTGACGAGAAATCGCTCTGCTTTTGCATGTCCAACTCACCTCGGGGCAAGAACCAAACACATGCCATTGCTTTTGTGACAACCAATGTGTGTGGTGGCCATTTGTGGCTTGCAACCAAACAACTTCTCAATATCACAGCCAGAGGAATGGTGTCTTTTCTCTGAGTACTTGTCGACAAAGTTCGAAATATGTTATAAATTAAAAGGTCCACAAAATTAGCGAATGTATTCCAAACAAATTCGCCAGAGGATAGTGACGGGACGAAAAAAACTCTGGTGTAAAGAGGCATGAAGCAAGAGAGGTGAAGACCGGTGGCAGCCTTTGGTTTAGATTCTGGTGACATCGATGCTCCTCTGGCCGGCGGGAAGGAAGTACGCATCGGTGACCGTTTCGCGCGCTGTGCGGTGCTCAAGCAGCCATGGCACCTGGCTCACACATAGCATTGTCTAATCCATTCTCCGTGATCTCGGAATTAATTACGCTGCCTTCCGTTCTCCGTGACGTCGCGCCATGAAGTACAGGACGGGCCGCGACACCGGCGGCGACGTGCCACCGAGTGTCCGGCTGGACGTGAGGGAGGAGCGCCGCGGTGACGACGGCCGTATCGGCGACGGAGGCGGCGGGTCGACGTCCTTCTTGGAGCCGAGGCGCGAACGGACGCCGGGAGGCGGCGGCACCTCGGAGAGGAGCGGCGGGCGCGAGCCGCCGGAGAAGCGGCTAACGCTGTTCGCGCTGCGGCTGGCAGTGCTGGAGAAGGCGGCAAGCGGGCTGGGGAAGCTCGACTTCGTGTGGGCCACCGTGGTGCTGCTCGGCGGCTTCGCAAGCTCCCTCCGGATCACCGATTTCTGGTGCGTGACGGTGATCCTGCTGGGCGAGGGCGCGCGCGTCTTCAGCCGCAGCCACGAGCTGGAGTGGCAGCACCACGCCACGCAGACCGACACCGCCGGCGGCGCGCTGCGCTCCAGCTTCCGCGGCCGGAACGGCGGCGACGGCCTGGCGGCGCAACAGTTCCAGCGTCGGGTCGTCGACTTCGTGAAGCGGCGCGCGTGGGTGTTCGTGTCCCGGAAGATCGGGCGGGCGGCTGCTCAACTGGCTGCAGGTGCTCTCGGCGCTGGCCTGCGTCGCGCTCTCGTTCATGCGCCTCTGGAAGCGCGACTTCGGCGCCGGCGACGGCACCAAAAACAAGCTCTCCTTCCGGCAGCTGCTGCACGAGGTGAGCGCGGACTGCGAGCTGGGAGCGTACGGGCCCACCTCGCTCACCCGCTTCTTCTACGACGCCTACTCCCGTTGCCTCGCCGGGAGCATCTTCGACGGCATCAAGATGGACCTCGTCGCATTCGCCGAGGACCTGATTCAGTCCGACTTCCTCGACGAGCAGCTCATCGGCGCGCGCATCCTGCAGCAGTTCGCCGCCACCGACGCCGCCGCGCTGCGGGAGGTCGGCGCCAGCCCGCGCTCCATCGACAGCCTCATCGAGATGATAACCTGGAAGCGCCCCGACGAGGAGGAGGTGCGCCGGTGCGCGGCCGAGGTCGTGGCCAAGCTCGCCAGCCGGCGCCAGAAAGCGCTCCGCGTGTCCGCCATCCCCGGCGCCATCGAGTCCATCATGTCCCTGCTCCACACGGCGCCTCTGCCCCACGACGGTGCCTACGACCAACTGCCGTTCAACCTGCTGGGCCTGCTTATCCTCAAGAGGCTCGCCGAGGACCACGGCAACTGCGGCAAGATCGGGACCACGCGCGGCCTGCTCGCCAAGATCATCGACTTCACGCGGGCGCCGCCGACCCTCCTCCGCGACCCGCATGCGGCGGAGTCGCAGGTGCGCGCCGTGAAGCGCGCGCTGCAACTGGTCAAGATGCTCGTGTCCGCGACGGGGAGCACGGGGAAGGCGCTCCGGCAGGAGGTCGCGGAGAACGTCTTCTCCGTGAGCCACCTGCGCGGGGTACTGCAGCACGGGGGGCGCGGGCAGCACAGGGAGCTGCGGAAGCTGGCCATCGACGTGCTCACCGGGCTGGCCATGGAGGACACAGGCAAGGCGGCGATCGTGAGCACCGGCGGCGTGATCAAGCTGCTGCTGTCCGTGTTCGCTGGCGCCGAGGACAGGGACCTCGGGTGCGAGGCCGGCGAGGCCCTCGCCATTCTGGCGCTGGAGAGCAAGGCGGGCTGCTCGGCAATACTCAAGGCGCACCACGACGTGCTCGGCCGGATCCTGCCGGCGCTGCAGGTCATCGGCGACGCGCGCCGCTTGAACGCGGCGAGGAGGGCGCTGCGGAACCTGTGCGCCTACTCGGGTGAGGAGCACCGGGACTCGCTGCGCGCGGTGGCCGAGGAGTTGCCGGCGGCGCTGAACGCCACCCTGGCGCCGGAGAGCAACAAGATCCTCGAGGCGTCAATCGGCCTCACGTCCGAGATCTGCAGGTTCATCGACGGCGAGCGGTTCAGCGCCGAGTTGAGCGGCTGGCGAGCATCCTGCGGCGGTACACGTACCCGGAGATCAAGGTCCCCCGGATGCGGCGCTTCGTGATGCAGCAGGTTATCTGGCTGATGACGAGTCCCGACGGCGGCTGCTACGTTGAGCTCTTGAGGGAGGCCGGCATGGAGCTGCTGCTGGAGTCCGTCGCCGACACCACCTCAGGGCTCGAGTACTACCACGTCTTCTCCGGGAGCGCGGGCATCGGCAAGCACCGGGATAACTTCTCAAGCATGGTGGACACCGCGATCGAGCTGCTCGATGGCCCTGGTGGATCTCGAGCTCAAGAGTGACAGGCATGACATGCATTCTCTCCATTATACTGTAGCATGCCATGGAGTACATTTTTTCGGATCTTTTAGACAGAAACATAGTTTTCACTTTTCATAGTGTTGACTGTACATAAGAATAGACTTACATTAGGAACCGAGCCTAGCTCAGTTTGGGTGCCTATTTCTTCTTAATGTTTAAAAGTCAGTTCCTCCTAGGATCAGTTCATTCTCTCCAATATTAGGATCAGTTCACACAAAAGCATAATGCAGCATGGAAAAAGGTACGGGTCCGGGTCCTCTGCTGTTGAGAACAAAATTGAGAGAGATGTAGCTACTACTACAGTAATCTGTAAGAGGATATCCAGTTCCCTGCATTAAGTACTGCAGCAATGGATCCCAGAACAGTAGATACGATCATACGAGTAGTGTTTGCCTGTTTTTTACTTGTTTCTTTTCTGCTGCGCCCGTTCCCTGTATCCATAGATCTCAGCCGTCAAATCGTGATCTAAAGGTCAGCAACACATTTAAATGTAGGGTACTGTATATGCATATGCATACGTGCCAACCAGGATCATACACAGGTTCGTAGATCCGCACATGCATATTGTGTTGTGACAAAGGATTAACACATCTCCTGCTCTGTTTCTCCTTGCAGGCTCTGTTCCGTTTCAGAGTCTACTGCAGCTGTCGATCGAGCGTCACCATGCCAAGGCAGAGGAGCAAGAAGCAGGGAAGAAGAAGAGTTCGGGGGCGGGGGAGCTCAAGCAGCGGCTCGACCATGCCCGCTCAGGGGAGCTCGCGCAGCGCGTCTCCGGCCATGGCGCTCCCGTTCGACCTCAGCCTCCGCCCCCGGTACGCCCCGACGAGCTACATGTCGCCCTGGTGCGCGCCGCTGCGCACCAAGGCATGGCTCGCCTTCGACGGCCTCCCGCCGCACCTCTGGACGAAGCGCACCTGCGAGTCCGCCGTCGCGCCCTTCGGCGGCGTCGTCCGATTCCACGTGCCGCCGTCCGACGGGGACGGCCGCCGCTTGGTGCTCGAGGCGCGGATCAGGCGCCCCGCCGGATCGACGCCCGGCACCACCTCGGCTTCGGGCATTTCCTCACCTGGCCCGTCGTACGCGCCCGTCGGGGACGGCGACGAGACCGCCCCGCCGGGGGCCCTCGTCATGTGGTGCTCTAACCCCGAAGACGAGGGCTTCGCCATCGACGACGACGGCGAGGAACCCCAAGGTGGTCCGCTTCCATTTTTGCAACTTGCTTCAACTGCTTCCATTTTGCAGCTGTCTGTCTCTGATAGTATTACAACATGCCGGTTCTGTTGTTGCATTACTGTAGTACTACGAATTTTGGATCTCAGCCTTCTCACTGTCTTTTGTTGCTTCTCCTTGATGAAAGTTGGTAAGCCGAAGAGGGTGACGTACCCAGCTCCGACACCGGAGGAATGTGTTGGAATTCTTGGAGGCGGCGGCGAGGTACTGATACCGATGCTTCCATTCCATTTGGTTTGCTGTTGCTTAAAAAAAATGGGGAAATTTCGCATCCGCTCTCTGTCACTGAATCTGATGTTGTGTGCGCAATGCATCGGCAGGCCAGCGGCGCCGTCGAGCGGCCGGCCTCCAACACGTGCCAGGCATTCAGCGATGACTAGGCTTCTGCCGCCGCCGACGACCGGCAGCCATGGGACGCGTACGTGCGCTGCACGGGCGACGGTTTCTCCGCGGCTGGTGGATCAGCATCGTGCAGTATCGTTTTAGTTATGATGAGTTAATTAATGTTCTTTTAATGAGCTTTTTCGGCGTCTGCTAATCATGATATCAAGTAGCAGTACTTGGTCATGTCCAAATATACTACATTAGCAGCATCGTTGATCGTGCCGTGGCACTGGCATCCCGCCGGAGCTGGCGGATCAGCGTCGTTGCAGCATCGTTTTTGTTTGCAAGAGCTACACTAGCAGCATCGTTGTTGATCTTGCTGCGGCATACCGTCCGGGGTCTTTGTAGTTTGGTACGCTGGCAAAATCGATTATTGCTGGGCGGTTTGTGTTGTCACTCTGATATTCGTGCGCAGGTGCGCTTTAGTAGCGTGATACAAAACATTTCCGTGAACACAAACCTGGCGTGAATAAGCTGGCTGTTTTCGTTGCTCGTTCTCTCAATGCACCGCAATTATCCGGACGCGCAGGCCTATGACGGATGGGCGGTGACTGCTCCTCGCCATGGAGAGTGGGCATGAAAACAAAAGGCTGGATCAGGACAATTGCTTTGTGATCGGGAAATGCAAAACTGAAGCTACCTTCGTAACCTTCCAGGGAAGGCACCATGGAGCTCTTCGATTTTACGTTGAGATTCGTGCAAATGCAAATGAACTGTTGCAATACGTTTCTATATACAATCCATATGCATACAAATCTTAAAGCATGATCCAATGCCTCTGAACATGCTTCCCGGAAGGCACCTCTAGAATTCTAATTGATCAGAGAGCTCTCGCGAACCCTAAGCTTGATACAACATCCGTAACACGGCGAAAGGGCCCGCAAAGATGTGGAATGTCACTAACATTAAAAGTTAATGGTGAGAGACATGTAAAGTGCGAGAACCAATGAACAGAATGACGGTTTCGATTACCACTGCTAGGATACAACCCAAAAAAATGTCAGTGATAGGGGACCTTACCGCCACTACAAAATTAACTAAGAAAACAAAAAAAAAAAAACACTGGCAACCAAGCCCATAGGAGCATCTCGAGGGAGCTGCCCGAGGATGAAGACCCCCCCAAGGAAGAAAACCAAAACCACCCTGCGTGGGAGGGAAAAGACCGGATGGATGAAGAAGCCATGCATCATTTGCTTGCTTGCCTGCCGCTTGCTTGCCTGCTCGATCCACGTCGACCGCCATGTGTCTAGGAGAAAGAAGGGTAGGAGTCGCTAGCTAGATTGATTTTTAGAGACGATCTATGACAATAAGGGGCAATTATAGTGACAGTCCACTGGACCACTAGAGTGTGACACAGCTAAGGGCCTCTTTGGTGCAGCTCCCAGCCGCTTCAGCTCCTCCTGACATTTTACTGTTGAAGCACTGTAGCGCGAAGCAGATTCCATTTTCAGGCGAAGCAGGCGAAGCTGCAAAAACCAGCTCCTCCGGCTCCTTGCTACAGCAAACGGTGGTGAAGATAAAAACGGCTCCCGCTCCTTGCTACAGTAGATGTACAGAACTTTTGTCAGGCTTTTGTCAGGTGAAGCCGAAGCACCTGGGAGCTGCACCAAACGGCCCCTAAATACAGAAGTTGGAGTGTGTTGTGGCTAAAGTCACACCTTTCTAGTCTCCTATAGCAAATTTTGCCTTTATGCAAACATGAATGTGTGGTTCCTCGTGAAGGACATCCTGGACTTCAACAACCTTGTGTCCAACAACAAGAAGATTGCAAGGGACGTGCTGCATATTTACAACGAGAACAACAAGAGTTGGAAGAGTCTGCTGGTTGTTACTGTTGTGTGTTTCATAGCATCCTGGCTGCCCAAGCCTCGAGACTTATGTATCAAGACCGATCCTTAATTCTTAGTTTGTGAGAAACCCAGGATTAGTGGCGAAGACAGAGGTGGAGAGGGGGTGGCAGGGGCATGTGGCAGGGGCCATGCCCCCCCCCCCCCCCCCCCCCGCCCCTTCAAGCTCGGCAACATGTTCTTAATCACCATGTAATTATGATGACTTTGTAATGTGTGAGAACATGAGATGTGCTCCATGCTTGCCTAACTAGGATGGACTAGATGAAGCCTCAAAGTTATCATCGCAATTCACAAGTCCTAGCCTCGCTTGAGCAAGTATGGACCACTCACCACGGCTCCATTTCTTCTACCTTGTCCCCCACCCACCCCCCACCCCCTCTCTCTGCAAATGTTTGTGGGAATAGGCCACTGTTGTGGTGCTTTGATCTTCTCAGGATCAATAGATACCCCTTCAGCTGTTATTATGTGGCCTAGGTACTCAATCTTGGCTTGCCAAAGACACATTTACTCATTTTTACATATAATTGATTTTCACTCATGGTTTGCAGTACTAGCTGGATATGTCATGCGTGTTTGTGCTATGAACACATGTCGCAGTTATGCCAAATCTCACGCCAGTCCCGCCCACCCTGCAGAGCCAAATCGTCCTACTCGGCGCTTTCGGCGCTTCGTTACTGCCCCGGTCCTGTCACCTCCAAGCGCGGCGTGCACGTCGATCAAAGCTCCTGCCACCCGGCCGAAAGCTGGTCGATAGATAAATGAACGCGCTCGAAACCAGCTCAGCTCGTCCTGCCATTTCCACCCTGCTCCGCTCACGCCATCCATCATCCTCAAGACAGAACAAATCAGCTCGGCTAGCATGGCCGCTCCCGCGCCGCCGCCGCCGGACCCCGCTGTGCCCGCACGGCCGAAGACGATGACGGTGTACATGTCCCCGTTGTGCCCGGAGCTGCGGACGCGGGCGTGGATCGAGTTCCTCGGCTTCCCGCGCAACCTGTGGTTCAAGCGCGCCGCCAACGGGTGCCTCAGCTCGTTCGGCGGCGTGACCCACTTCGACGCGGCAGAGCTCCGGCGGTCCGGGCGGATGGTCGTGGAGGCGCGCGTCACGCGTGTGGCGGAGGTGCCCAAGCATGTCTTCGTCTTCAAGTCCGGCGTCCCCGGCCTGCCCAATCATTTCCTCCGCCACGACTTCCGCCTCGTCGTCCTCGCCGCCGAGCCAGTCTTTGGTACAGTACCACACGCGCGCTTGCGCCATTGGTTACCTACCTTCCTCGCTGCTAATACTGCTAAACTCCTGTTTTGATCCATATGCAATGCAGATGAAGAAGAAGGCGGCACGGGGAACAGGAGATCCGCGAGGACTGGTGGGAGATCGGCGGTCGCTGCGGCCGAACTCGGCGAGAGCGAGGTATACACTGTCACTCATTGCTACTACTACAACCTCCATTTGGATCTTTTCATCCGACTTGCGTATGAGATTTATCGATTGTTAATGTAATAATGTGACTGAAAATTTTGCAGGTAGACAACGAAGAACGGCCAGAATTTGTCAAGTGTTTCCTGAGCAGGAACGAGCGTCTGTGAGATTGAACTACTACCAAGTTTCTTTTGCCAGCATGTCATGTGTGTGATCCATGTAGCCATCCATAGCTGCGTGCCCCGGTACGTGCCAACATGTTGTGAACAACATGCATGTCACTTGGTTTACACGGGGCCTGCCAGACGACATGCATTTGCTCACTTTGTGTAAGCTGCAGGAGTTGGCATGTTCATGTCGTTTGCATGGACTGACGAATGTCTCGTGTAGTACTAGTACTATCTTAATGTTAACTAGTGGTGCTACTAGCTGGTTGCGGCGTCTGCTAATTATGATGTCATGTGGAGTACTAATGTGCTGCATGTTGCAACGGCTGCTTTGTTGCCAACGCAAGAGAATAGCTAAGCTAGCAGTCGCAAATTAAAATGGTCACTTGCACGCATGGATATTTTGAGCCGTGCAGTTCCGTTCTTGGTTTGTAAGAGCTACTACTGTATTGATCGTGCTGTGGCAGAACGCAAACCGTCCTGGTGGGTCATCTTCGTAGTTCGGCACGCTGGCAAAATCGGTTATTGCCGGGCAGGCTTTTGTTGGCACTCTGATATTCGTACTGCTGTAGCGAACAAAACATATCCGTTAACGCAAAACAAAACCTGGCATGAATAAGTAAGCCCGGCACGTCGACCTCGTCGTTGCTCGTTGGCTTGATGCACCGTCGCGGACGCGCACGTACGGGCGGACGACGGACGGGGATCGGCTCCGTTCAAAGGCATTGCGTCGCGGCCTTTGACCGTTTGGCGGATGGGCGCTTATTTACTGCTCCTTGGCAGACGGCGACGCCATGTCCTGGCAACTCTGAGCCAACGGCCGAAAGCTGATGGAAAGCTGCTTTGCCTTGCGCCATGGGGCTGCAGCGGCGTGCACCGCTATCCGGGGGCTGCCATTATGTTTTTCCGCCCTGCTTCCCCTCTGGTTCACGGTAATTTGCCGTGGTGTGGTGGACATGAGCCGGCACTGTTTTGAGTTTTGACCCGCGAGTGTGAACACTGCCGTGCTAGTGCAAGCGCTGACCCTCCCTCCTCTCCCAGAAGCTCAAGGCCCACGAACCCAACAGTACACCATGGATGCTCGTCGGGGGGCGCTCTTCGTCCCTCGCCGGCCGGAACCGTGGGAGGCGCCGTACCACCTGTCCCCGGCGTCCCCAGAGCTCCGGACGCGGGCGTGGATCGAGTTCCTCGATCGGGTTCCCGTCCAGCCATTGGACGGAGCTCGCCGCTGCCGGGTGCGTGGTTAGGTTTGGCGCCCTCACCCACTTGGACAGGGCGGAGTTCCGGCGGTCCGGACGGAAGGTCGTCGAGGCGCGGGTCACGCGGCTGGCCGACGTGCCCAGGCGGATCACCATCATGGAGGCTGTTCCCGGCGGCGCACGCCACCAGGTCCGCCTCGTCGTCCTCAGCGCCGAGCCCGTCTCCGGTAGTACTCTACGCCTGTTCACATTTGTCGTTTTGTCTCACACTTTTCGCATTTTGGAGCGAGTTAAGCAGCTGACGCCCTAATTTTGCCACGCAGATGAAGGGGACAAGGGGAAGAAGATGAAGAAGGGTGGATCTGCAATGCCGGGAAGCGACCACGGCGGGAGCAAGGTACATTTTTTCCCCGACCGACTAGTATAATCGAGTTATAGTAGTACTAGTGTTATGTCCTAGGATCCATGGCGATGATGTTCTTGTTCTTTGGGATATATGTGCAGGGCGGCACCGATGTCCTGACCTACTGGCCTGTACCAATGTCAATGATCCGGCCTTGAGAGAGACTGCTGTGCCCGCAGCAAGTGCTTTTTAGTAGACTGGAAGTACATCTGCGAGCTTATCATGCGTGTTTGTACGAGTATGAACTTGGGACTAGCGCAGCATGTCCATCAGTTGTGTGAATCTGTTGTTTGTTTAGCGTTGTAACGATGATTCCGAGCGGCAGTGTATCAGCATGACTTTGTATTTCAATTGCCATGCTGTTGAATTTCTGGAGAAACAAGCACGCGCATGAACAGAAACGGCCCGTCCCACGCTGCCGCATCAAGTCCACCGAACTTAACCTCCGGGGAGGCGTGCCAATTGCCAACAAGGCAGGCTTCGATCGATTCATGTACATGCACCACCACTCCACCATGCACGGCCACCAGCAGCACCTCTCCTGCCCCCACGCCGTCCAGATGCAAAAGTCGATCGCGTACGTGGACGTCTCCTGGGAGCCGTGCACAGGCAGCGACGGACTTGTGCGGGATCCGCGAGTCGTGACTCGTGCGGCGTCGGATGGCGGTAGCATCCGCGTGGCATGAATCTGGAGCGGGTTCGCATGGCTGCTCGCTCAAATGCGAACCGCGGCTGCACATAATTTTGTTTTCTCTCGTTGACGGCCGGTCCAGTCAACTCCAGGCGTGGCGTGCACGGCACCTGCAGCGGCAGAAAGCTGTGATCCAAAGCTGCCAAGCTCCATCGATAAATACCAAAGGCGCTCATTTCTCCTGCACGCTAGCACGAAACCCGCTCGATCATCTTGCCATTTCCGTTTCCTCCACCCCCGGTCCGTCCTTCACTGCTCAGGTCTTCACGCAGCTAGCTAGATAATGACCTCTCGCGCGACGCCGCCACGCGGCCGCCGGTCGCACGGCCTCAGCGGGGCGCCGGGAAAGGGGCCCACGTCGGTCACCGTGTCCCCGCTGAGCCCGGAGCTGCAGACGCAGGTGTGGCTCGAATTCTTCGGCTTCCCGAGCCACCTGTGGTCGGCGCCCGGCGCCGCCACGTGCCTCGTCCAGTTGGGCGCCCTCCTCACCCGCTTCGACGCCCGTGGCGGAGCTGGCTATGCTTCATGGCATTCATATGAATGCCCAAAAAATTGAAAAACAAGCCAAATATTACTTAAAAATCTTGAAAAGTACATAGATTTGAGCTAAAAATAATACCCAAGTCAAAAAATGAATGCCCAGTCAAAAAATGAATGCCCAGCTGAGCCATCTCAGCTCCGCCACTGTTCAACGCGGCGGAGTTCCGGCGGTCCGGCCGGATGGTCGCGGAGGCGAACGTCACGCGTGTGGCCGCGGTGCCCAAGTGGACCGTCGTCCTCGAGTCCGGCGTCCCCGACCTGCCGCCGGGCCAGCAGTTCCTCCGCCACAACGTCACCATTGTCGTCCTCAGCGCCGAGCCAGTCTTCGGTACGTGTCACTCGTAGCCATTCCCATTTCCTTCTGCTGCTACTGGTTTAACCTCAGCAGCTCTTGTGATCTTTGTAACGTAGATGAAGCAGAAGGCAGCAAGGGGAAGAATAATAATAAGAAGAGATTCGTGAGGCCGCCGAGCGCGCAGGCTGCTGAGCGCAAGGTCGCATATTGTCGTTGGCTCGTTGCTACTGCTACTGCCTCGTTTCGATTTGTCGTTCATCTCATCATCTCTGGTACCTGTGACATTGATTTGTTCGTAAGCACCGAAGTGATCTTCTTGTGTTTGGAAAATTGGCAGGTCGGCTTCGAAGGGCGACCGGATACTTTCTGTGTCCTGAACAGGAACGACGTCCGTCTGTAGGGCTGAACGATGTGCGTCATGTGTGTGATCCATGCAGTGATGTAGCCAGCTTCGTGTGCTCCAGCGAACATGTGTGTTGTTCATTTGGGTAGGCTGGAGTTGTCACTTTCATGTCGTTGCATGGACTGTCAAGTCTGTCATGTTACTCATGCATATATAGTTGTTGTGTATTATCTGGTAGTACTATATATGTTATTTTTTGGGCACACCAAAATTTCGGCAGTTCCAAACATGATGGTTGGGCATTCGTCCTGCTAGTACAAGTTGGCAGGCATTGTGCATTTGTGCTTGTGCAAAGTGTGGAACTAGAACGTACATCTACACTGCGCCACCGTTCACGTTTGGACTCCTGGACGTCCCTGGTACTCGCAAAGATGTGCATATGCACTCCGTAAATCTGCATGGCTTCAGCATTCATATGGCGCGGCCAAACCAATCTGTTCCGTCTCCATCCACTCGATAAAGGCCCTCTCTTTTACCGTTCGCATTAATGCCAAAGGCACTCGTAACGACCATCTAGCGGCGCGCGCCTCCGTCTCCCGGCCTCCCTATACTCCGAGCTCGACTTCTTCTTTGACGAGCCTGAGATCGCAATGGTGTAACCTGTCGCCGCGGTGCCCGCAGCTCCGGACGCGGCACTGGCTCGAGTTCGTCTGTTTCCCGCGCCACCTGTGGCCGGAGCGAGGCGCCACCGCGTTCATCGTCATGCTTCCTGGTCGGCGGCGTCACGAACAGAACTAGCTACTCCTCCACTCGCCGTCCACCGAAGGATTGTGTCAAACTTGAACCGCGGTCCGGATGGGGGGTCACCCGCACGCGCCGAGCCCGAGGCGACGCTCTCGGTCCAAGCCACTGGCCGGTCCTGTCAACTCCAAGCGCGACGTGCCTTTCACTCCAAGCCACAGGCCGAAATAAACCAGCCAAGCTTGTGCCTCTCACTCCATCGATAAATACAGTACGTACGTTGCGCTTCTTTTCTCCTGCACTCTCGCTCGCACGAACCCCACTAGGCGCTCATCTTGCCATCTCCATCTATTCTCCTCCTCCACCCCGTCCTTCCACAGGTCTCGCAGCAGAGCAGAGTTCTTCGATCGGCTTCCCGCAGGAGCTCGCATGGCCGCCGCCGACGTTGCACGCTGGCTGGCTGAGCCCGGAGCTGCGGACGCGGGTGTGGCTCGAGTTCATCGACTTCCCGCACCACCTGTGGTCGCAGCCCTGTGCCAACAGGTGCCTCTGCTTGTTCGATCGGCGGCGTCACCTACTTGGACTCGGCGGAGTTCCGGCGGTCCGGTCGGATGATGGCCGAGGCGCGCGTCACGCATGTGGCGGAGATTCCCGAGCGGGTCACTGTCATCGAGTGCCTCGTCCCCGGCCTGACCGGCGTCGTCGACTTCACCTACGACGTCCGCCTCGTCGTCCTCAGCGCCGAGCCAGTATTCGGTACCATGCGCGCGCGCCTTTGCCTGTAAGCGTTTCTGCTCTTCACAGGATCGAGTCGGTACACGTTGATGAACAGACACAACAGTACATCACATAAAAAGCATAAATTTTACATCTTTAAATTATTACATCAAGTATAAGTGATTTAAAACACGAGAGTACACAGCGGAAGTCTAAAGATAGATAAATAACTACTACTCTCGACGATACAAAGGCCGCACATCGAAGCTCTACGATGTGGACCTACTGAAAGCTCCACCAAAGATCAGCGGAAGGAAGAACAAACCTGCACAAAAATATAAAGAGGCAAACCCTGAGCAACTAATACTCAGCAAGACTTACCCGTCAACGTGGCTAACTACAGCCGACTCTTAATATGCAAAGACTACAAAGGTTAGGCTGACTAGATAGCATAAAACCGCACTAATTACTTGGTCCTTACTTTCAAATTTTATTTCAGATTAAGTACTTAACCAAATAAACAATGCACTTATCTCTAAAACAGTATAGAGTAACAATACATCAGATAAGCAGCATAACAGTAATGAGATAATAAATATAACAGTAATGAGCTAGCATCATCATATCATCAATCACAGCACACTACGATGTGACTCAGTGAACAAGGTTGCTCTTGACCGAGAGCGGCGGTATCGATGTACATCCTGCAGGAGAAAACCTGACCACACGACATATGCAGCATAAAGTACACATATGGCAACCTTTTACAAAACCCCCGCAAAGCCGACTCAATCTGCTGCTCCCGGCGGAAGTCTTGGGCCCACAAAACACCCGGCCCAGCCGTCGTCCGTGGGTGGCTTCCCTCATTCCCCCGTAGCAGCAGGCGGTGATGTCGTCCCCACGATTGCTAAGCTACTAAGTTTACTAGGCCCATAGAACACTAGCATGTGATCAGTACGTTCGAACTTCCTCAACAGGGCCAACAACGGACGGTCCTTAACCGACACAGACGGGGCTACCACTATGAAGGCCCAGCCTTCTCCATCCATCCTATACAAACAATTCCCCGTCCGGTCTCAACAAATCCTAAATCCATCTAGTACAATCCAGGGTGGTTCCTATCATGCGAGTAGGACCTACCACTCGTCTTCTACCGTCCGCTAGCCACTAAGCATAGCAAGCTCTAACGTTAACCTAGACCACATCTACAAAATAGGACACAAGGTAGGATATAGAAGGGTAATCCTAATGCAGTTCTAGGGTTCCACATCAACTCCTAATAAACCTAATGCACAATCAATTACTAGCTCCAATCAAGTGATAAACAAAAATCTAAACAGGTAGGCATGCACCGGGGCTTGCCTGGCTCAAATGCGATGTTAGCTACTAGAGAGTCAGCTATAATCTCCTCCAGAACTGCTCAGCATCCTGATCCTCCAGCTGCTCCTGAATCACCTCGTGTACTATACGACATGACAAGGAAATGCAAGTTAGATACAATAATAATATGAAGCAATCATGATTTTATTATTAAAAAGGATAGTTATTTACTCTGTAAGTGCAAAAGATTAACTTGTATTATTAGTATTTTCTTCACTGGCTCTTGTATAAGTTAATTATTTTAGCTTAACTTAAGTGAAGAAAGGAATTGACATGATTTCGAAAGTTACTATAGGTGCAGAGGCATTTTTGTTGGATCAGGAATGACCCATAGTAAAATACTGCGAAGTTTGATGATTTATTGTAAAATGGATTATTTATAATAATTTATACAATGCAGAAAACGATTTAAATCATCAGAAAATAATTAGGCAACATATGACAGTGGAAAAATGTTCTGTATGTGTGTTGACTGTGCAGTAACAAGCATGCAACATTTCAGGATCTATTAAGCAACAGAGAATTTACTATGAATTAAACAAAGATTAACACAAAAGGATTTATACAGGAAACTGGGAGGTGATCTGCATAGGTTTGATATTTTTGCTGGATAGGTCTGAGAATAAGGAAACTAACAAACTTGGTTTCACATTTTTCTGATGTGTATTCTATTTTCTATCGATTTTACAAGATTCTTGCATTTTCTGGGAATTCATTTAAACCGAGAAAAAGGAATGGGCCGGGGTGGATCTGGGTCTGGGCTTGCTGGTTTGGGCCCGCAGCGCATGCGCACGACGCCGGCGAAGGCATGACGACGGCGGCGCAGCCGTTTCGGCTAGCGGAGAGGGGGAAGAGGGAAAAGAGGGGACGCGGCAGCTTTACCCCGGCTTGGCCGTGCCCGGCGGCGAGCTTGGCGGCGAGGGAGGGGGTTGAAGAGGGGCTCGGCGTCGAGTGGTAGCTCGGCGGTGGACGCGCAGCGGTGTTCCGACGAGGTGGCGTGACGCGGGGATGAGCTTGCGCGCGCACGAGCTTCACGACGACATGGGGAAACTGGGAGTGTCCATGGTTGGCGGTGACGAGGCTCAGGGGTGGAGTTCACCGGAGAGGTTGGTCGTGGCGACCTAACGACGGCGGTGAAAAAAAAAGGATTTTCCGACGGCGTTAGGTGCGTGCGCAACGACGAGAGACTCCTTCACGTGCGGTGAATTGGACGGAGACTCACCGAGAGGGGCGAATCGAGCGACGGAGCGCGAGGAGAGGCGGTGGCCAGACTTGGAGAAGACGCGCTCGATTCGCTTGGCTCACGGCGGAAGGCGAGCAATGGCAGCCATGGAGAGGCGGAGGATGATGTGGCCGAGCTTCTTGAGGGTCGACTTGGCCGGAACTTGCTCAACGGCGGCGGGCTCGAGCTCATGGTGTGTCCGGCAATGGCGAGGGAGAGGGATGGCGGCGGGATTGGGGAAAGGAGGCGCTAGGGTTTCGCCACTGGGAGGCTGCTCGATCTAAAGTCGCGGCGGAGTCTGGAGTGTGCGGTGGAGGCGGCGCGGCGTGGCTCCGCTCGCCGGCGGCGACGTGGCGACGACGTTCTGCAGACGGGCCCGGCTGGCTTTCTCTTTTACGCCGATTTAAATCCAGCAAAGTTCAGCGAATTAATCAGGGCACTTCCCTAGCTTCAAAAATCATCAAAAATTCTGGAGATGAAGATCCGACAACTAGCTTCAACTTTGCTTTTGCCTCCATGCAGTTTACGGCTATGTATTTTGAATAAAAATTCAAGGAACAGACAGATTTGCACGAACTTCACGGAATTTTCAGAGGCACTTCCAGAATTTGAAAAATTCTGGAAAATTCTCCAAAATTCTCTTTTCTGATGTGCTTGCTACAGAATTTTTGTTTGGGTCAGGTTGTTATTGAAAAGTTTGAGTTGATTCAGAAGCATTGGTTTAACATTTATTTGAATAATTTGATTTCAATTCAGATTTAGGTTTGAACTGATTTGGTTCAGGTTTTGGGAGTGTTTTCTGCAGGTTTTGGCTGCCGTGACACGGGGTGTCACATGCTAAAACTCTTGCGACGGATGTGTAATGCACATGCAGATGAAGAAGAAGGTGGCACTGGGAGGAGTGGATCAGCGTGGCCGCCGCATAATGCTGCTGCCGTGTACGGCGAGAGCAAGGTACGTACTATACATATATCCTGACTACTTCCATCTGGGCCCGATCTGTCCATCTAACTTGACTATGAGATTTATCAGTTGATAAACACGGAAATGATGTTCTTCGTGACTGGAAAATTGGCAGGTTGGCACTGAAGAACGGCCAGAGTATGTCTCCTACTGCTTTCTGAGCTGGAACGACCCTGATCTTTGGAACTGAACTACGATGGGCTCAGATCAGTTTCTTTTGACACCACGTCATGTGTGTGATTCATGGGTAACCGTGATTCATGCATGTGGCTATACTAGTTTCATGTACTATTCATAAGTTGTTGTGTACTATGTCGCGGTATTAGTGTATCTTATATCATCGACCTAGTCTCACCTGGGTGAAATCTTTGCCATCCTTACCCGAATTTTCTGAGTCGTTAAATGGAGATCGATGACCAGGACTCGTCTTCCTCCAGCCAAGCCACCGTTCACATTTGAATTCTTTGGCAAAGATTCGCATGCACTCGATAAATTTGCATGTCCTGGCTAGCACTGAATATTGCGCGACTAAACCAACGTGTTGACTGTAAATTTTTCTGTGCTTTATTTATTCACTCTTCAACTGCCATTGGTGCATGGGGTCGGTCCCGTCTCCATCTTCTCGATAAAGCCACTTGCAACGGCCATCCGCCGCGCCAAGCCCCGAGACCCAAGGCCGAAGCAGAGCGCACGACGTCCCCTTCCATGGCTGCTAGTGCTCCCCGTCGACCGCCGCCGCCGCAGGAGATCGACTTCTTCTCCGACGGGCCGGAGACCGTGACGGTGTACCTGTCCCCGCACTGCCCGGAGCTGCGGACGCCGGCGTGGCTCGAGTTCGTCGGCTTCCCGCGCCACCTGTGGTCGCAGCGCCGCGCCGCCGCGTGCCTCGTCAGGTTCGGCGGCGTCGACCACCTCGACGCGGCTGAGTTCCGGCGGTCCGGGCGGATGGTCGTGGAGGCGCGCGTCACGCGTGTGGCTGAGGTGCCCAAGCGTGTCGCCTTCACGGAGAGCGTCCGGGCGCCCGGGGTCGTCTTGCCCGTGGGCATCCGCCGCCACAGCGTCCGTCTCGTCGTCCTCAGCGCCGAGCCGGTCCACGGTAATTAATCGAGCAGCTGCCACAGCTGACAACGTAACTGTGCTGCGGCGAACGAACTGATGACATGTATCGATCGTGTAATGCGGCGGAAGAAGATGGCATGGGGAGGAAGCAGAAGCAGAGGACAGCGAGGGCGCTTGACGAACAGGTTGGTACCCAAGAGCGGCCGGATTTGGTCGATTGCTCCCTCTGAGCATGCCTCCACGACGAACGAGGATGAGGTGCCATGCCGTTGTGAGCAAGGGTCCTCCCTACGTGTCTGTGCTGTTATGGAACTTTGACCAGTTTGTCGTCCATAATGTTTTGAGTTCTTTTGTCTACTTAATCTGTTAATTAACGGAGGGGGACGTAACTATGAACCTCGAATAGTCGAGCTAGTATGATTTTTTTTAATGAATCTACGATGCTTAGCTTATGAACTAGTGCGTTCTGCATTACTTGGTCAACCTGAGTACATACAACCGTTACATGGCCAAACTTGTAGATCACGTACTCTTGCAAAAGACATATCTTATCTTATATTTACTAATTGAAAGCTTCTTTTGAAGCCTCCACGTTAATAGTTAAAAAATCCTAGAAATTACCAAAAAAAATCAAAACATCTATCCGTCGATTTAGATGCTCGGCAAACTGTAACCATTGATCAACAATTACCATCCCACGTATTCCTCCCCACCTTACCCTAGCAACCTGTCGTCAATGCCGCTTCATCTTTCCAGGCATTATCCGTGCATCTTTCTCTCCGCCTCCGTCTTGATCTCATTCTCTTCTTTGTTCCTCAACAATTCTTCAACTGGTCTTCCAGCAGCCAAGAATCAGAGTGGGATACGATCAGGATGCATGGAGAGAGGAGCGAAGAACTGCCCTGAGTACACTCGACCTTGATGAACCCGCGACTCAGGAGACCATCGATTCGATCTACCAGCAAATAAAATCCGCAGCAGCTTTACGGTCTCCAATCTCTCTTCCACTGCTGCCGAGCGTCGCCATGTTAACTGCAAGTCTGAAATAGAACTGTCATCTGTTCTTGCGTGGAAGGTCAAGGGAAGTGGAAGAAGAAAATTCCTGCAGCTACAATGTACGTGTATTCCAGATACGCAATGGAGAAAGGCATGGACATCATATATGCACAAGAGCCCACCCTCACGCTGCTCCACAAGATCCCCGAGATGCGAGGTGAAGAACAGTCAACAAGAATTGGATCCAATCTCTCACTTGCCAGCCATCCTGTATCAGCTACATAGGAGGCATGCCGTTGCTAACTAGCTACCTCATGTGCGACTAATGATCACGTAATTAATCTCTACAACAAGGTATTATGCCCAATCTTTTCGGTTTGTGGGAGTTTGCTGATCTGACTTAAATTTCGTTTTTTAATCCTGGCTTGGATGTGCAAGCGAAGGTATTACAGGCTGCTGGATTCAAATGGAGCAAGCCAGTCAGGTTCAATGCTAGCAGCCTAGCACATCAAACTATTTAAGTCATCAATAATAATTTCTCTACGATTCACAAATGTAGAAAAAAAAATACTTTTCTCTTTTTCTCAAATTGGTATATTGTTACATGCGGGCAGCTCTCACCATTGGTCCGGTTGAAAAAAATATATTCCTAGAATCAGGTGGATGTAGTGTTCTGTAACAAGTAAATTAGAACTGTCTACATTCATTCTTTTGAAATAAGATATGATTTATGTGGACATGCATGGTTATCTACATACAGTCAATCTTTGAGTGAGAAAAATTTTCGAGGCATTGTTTATCCATTACTGTTTTATTAGGTTGTCGGTCAGTTATTTGAGTGAATTTACATGTTATGGGTTCAGCATGTTCTATGAAGCTCGGTATTTCTTTTAATTAAATGTATATCAATTTCCGATTCTTCCATGAGAAACTCATTTTATGCAGTTTAGACATACAAACTGAAAATTTTGTAAATAAAAATCAAGAGATATGTCAATCTTTTTGCCCCTTTCTTGGAAAACTCTTCCAACTATTTTTTGTGAAATTCATTTTTTTAGGGTTCCTCACATGTTAAAAAGGCTCCTTTGTTTCATTTATATAGAAGGATCTTTCTTCTTTTATATCTACTATACATCCATAGCATATTTTAACACGTGTTTTCAATTATTTTTTCATTGGCTTAACTCAAAAAAGTTTTCTTATTTTACTACTGGCACAACTGAAGAGATCCCAATGATTGTCAAATGCTTTATCATTTTGTCATTTTTAGTGTCTGGAACATATTGTGTTTGAGGTAACACTACGTCAAATTTACAAGGAGAAATGACTGCTCTACGTATAAGTTTTCTCAACTCGGTGTGTTTTATTTTATTTTTTTCATTTTTCATTACTATGTTGATATAAGTCACTTTTTTAGATTGTTTAATAATATGGCTTTTCTTATTTTTCAAATAGTAAACACTTACTATTTCTTCAGGATCCTTTTTCTTGGCCCTAGCTATATGGTGAGTTGATATTGTGTCCCTGCTCTTATTCACGAATTTACTGGAGCTGTAGCTTACTTTGGAAGTGCAGCAAAATATTCCACAAAAATGTGCTAATACTTTAGTTATGAACAAATATATTAATGGGAATAAGTGTATATGTACTTTTTTTCACACAGTGCAGTTCAGATTATTATTACTCTGCTGGCGTTTTTTAACAGAGCAAAGTGGATGAAGGAAGTTTTTGTTGAAAGGATAAAAGGACGATGCATCATCTTGACCAAATTGTGTGCAATCCCGTGCCCTTGGTAACTCACTCTTAGCTTTTACTGAAATAAAAAAAAATCCTGCTTCAAATGATATATCTGTGTAAAAATATTTGTCCATTATTATTACATTTTGGTACTATTGAACAAATGTTTGGAAAATGAATACCCTAGAAAATGATATATGTTCAACATTTTGGTTACTATGAATTGTGACACATGTGTTATGTAGACTGCATGAAGGATACCACTAATTTAATTGAATGAGAGTGTACACCAGACCAAAAATTCTCTATAAATAGGCAAATAATAAAAAATCATATGTATTTGACTAAATTAATACATAAGCGATAAATATCTTAAAAACGAAATAATACATTGTAAAATTAAAATTCACATTATTTTGTTTTAGATTCTGAAGAAGGCCAGGGCCAGCAACCTGTGCACTACTGGGCGTTGTCTACTTTATTTGCATGGTAGATCAGAGAGCAAAAAATATATAAAAATATAGATAATTTTTTTTCATTTATGAAATTACAAAATTAAAATTCAATATGCAAGGGAATGAATGGCGGCTAAATATATATGTTTATGGCTACAACAAAGAATTATACAGTATATCATTTGAACATATTGGTTGTGCTATTTTAAGGATGGTAGAAGAAAGAAACTAATGTCCTATAGCCAGTAATAGGAATCCAAATTGCCCTTATGTTTCTTAAGATTAACAATATCTTCAAATTGCTAGCCCGTGCAATTTTGCACGGGTTGATGGGCTAGTCGATCTAAACAAGGGTATTGTGCTGTGTATGTCGAGAGCAGGGTTTACAAAACCGCGGTAAACCGGACCGGTTACCTCGAAAACCGGAAAAACCGGTCCGGTCCGGTTTACCCGGTTCTCCGGTTTTCAAATTTAAAATTCAAAAAAAATTGAAAATTTGACAAAATTTGAAACAAAAATATGTAAAAAAACTAGATGAAATTTTCAGCACAATGGTGGAACAAGAACACGAAAATTCGATCGTTTGATTGGTCAAAAAATTCACGCAAATTTTCTGGGTTGAAAAAGAAGAAAAATTCAAACTAGCAATATTTCTTGATTTTTTTTGACAAACCAAACGATCGAATATACGTGTTCTGTTTCCACCATTGGGCTGTAAATTTGATCTAGTTTTTTAACATATTTTTTGTTTCAATTTGTTTCAATGTTTCATTTTTTGTATTTTTTTTTTCATTTTTTCTCTTTAAACCGGTTTTCCGGAATTCTAGTCCGGTTTACCGGTATTTTCGTCCGGTTTACCGGTGAACCGACCGGTTTACCGAAAATTTCGACACTTTTTTGTTCAAATTTCGTTATTTGTATTTTGGTCCGGTTTTCGACCGGTTTTTCCGGTTTTCGCGGTAACCGGACATCTCGGTCCGGTCCGGTTTTTCCGGTCAAAACGAAATTGCTAACCTTGGTCGAGTGACACGGTTCAAGAGCACTGTACAGGTGGAGTTCATCCCGTGTGCGTACGTTTGTCTAGGCTGATGCCCCCTGGAGGAGTTTGAACTTGTCCCTTTATATAAGGGATTGGAGAGGTTCCGGTGGGCCCCATGTCTGAATTCTTCACCTCCTCACGCTGCACAGAGGAACCTTATCCTCCCACGCGGCTCATCCTCTCTCTCTCCTCCATGCTCGCCTCCCGAGGCTCGCCGCAGCGCGCAGCTCGCCCCTGCCCATGCCGCCGTGACTCGCCAAAGCCCGCCGCGCAGCTCGCCGCCCTGAGCTGCCGCGCAACTCGCCCCCGGCCAAGCCTGCCGTGCAGCTCGCCACCCGCCGCCGCGTAACTCGTCGGAGACGGGCGGGGAGGGGAAGAAGAGGCGCGCGCGACCACCGTGACGACGAGGTGCGGGACATGAGCGACATCGGCGAGCTCGAGCTCCAGGCGCGAGGCGGCGCGGAGAAGGCTGCCGGGGCGCGAGGTTGCGGGGCGCCGTAGCGTGGGCGAGGCCACGGTCGGGGCGAGCTCCTAGCGGCGAGGACGGGCTTCGGCAGTTGCTGCTCAGGCGAGCTACGACGAGCGCGCCGTCCGGGGAGAGGCGGCTGCGGCGACAAGATTGGGGAAGAGCTCGGCCGGGCCACATAAATCGCATCTCGCCCCAATCGACCTCAGAACGCGATGGCCGTCGAGCTCCTCGTCGCGCCTCTCCCGGCGCCGCGGCGACCCACGCCTTCGCACAGCGGCGCTGAAGGCCGCCGCCCTCCGACGCCGCGCTGTCTCGAAGCCATGGCGAAACTGGTGTTCCTGGCAGCCATGTGCGGGGCTGGCCTTGGTGGGCAGGAGAGAAATTATTAGGGGCACGTTTGTCTTTTCATTCTTTTGCTATTTTTCTTGAAAACCTTCCCAATCCCTTATAAAAAGGGACGGAGGGAGTAACTAGTGTGCTCTGCATTACTTGGTCAACCTGAGTACATACAACCGCTACATGACCAAACCTGTAGATTACGTACTCTTGCAAAAGACATATCGATCTACAACAAACAAGGGTGCTGTGCTGTGTGTGTACAGGTGGAGTTCATCCCGTGTGCGTACGCGACCATTTTCGTGCCATTAGATCCTCCGTCCGATGCTCTCGCGATCCCTGGTTCCCTGCATCGCCGGCTAGCTTGCTGCGTCTTTGTCTAGGCTGATGCCCCCGTTTAACCAATGGCACTTTGATTACATGACCTGAGCCAGCATGGCCAGCGATACCACAACCATCTGCTGCACTGAACTCTCCAACGAAAGAGAGCCTGCAAAAGCAAGTCGTGGCAAAAGGTTAGTACTGCTGATCTCAAAGCCTTTCGTTTGCATGGTCGATGCGTGCACGCAGAACACCGTGCGCAACACACAGTCACATAAATGCATCAGTGCGTGCAAGTGTGTGAGTCGACGCATGCGAGTCGTGCTTACCAGGTGGCGCCGGCGATGTCGACGCGGATGGCGGCGGACGCGAGCTGGGCGGCGGGGCGGGATCGTTGAGCGCGGGGCAATGCATGCCCATCAGACCTGCACCAATATACACGTACGCGGTCAGGTCTGGGCAGAGCGGATGCTGAATCTCACGGTCGTATGTATGTCGTCCGCGACGCGCGCTGCCGGCTTACAGTTGGCGTCGACGCAGGGGTACTTGGTGTTGTTGAGCATGTTGACGTTCCCCGGCTCGCACTCGCAGTGGTAGTGGAAGCCCTCGTCCTTCTTGCACGTCCCCGCCCCGCAGTTCACCGCCACGCACGCTGCACGGCACCGAGACACCAGATCAGGGTCACGCACGTCTTGTTGCGTGGTTGTTCAGATTTCAAAGACGCTGGCTGGACCACGGATTCTGGCGAAACCGTGTAAATAATCGACTCACGGTCGGAGAAGGGTATGCCCCGGGGCAGCAGGAGGCTGAGGTCCAAGCAGGAGCTGTTGAAGGAACCTGCACACGCAATCCAGAAGCAACAACAAGGTCATCGCCGGCGAACCGGTCGATCGATCATGATAGAACGAACAAACACGCGTACACTTGGGGACGTTGCAGGGGGAGAAGGCGATGCTCCTGATGGCCCGCGTCCAGCCGGGGTCGCACTCGCACTTGTAGGAGACGGTGCCGGGGATCCATCCCGACCTCACCGTGCAGCTGCCCCGCCCGCAGTCGGCCCCGTCGCACACCGACTCTTCTCCTGCTGCTCCTCGGCCGGCCACACACAAGGAAAGACGAAACCGTCAGCATGCGTGCGTGCATGGCCACTCACGAACCGCGAAACGTATATCCATCACCAATTAATGCGTTGCGTCGCGTTGCAACAGACCTCACTCACCGACGTCGTCTTCGGCCGCCGCTGGCGCCGGGGCGCAGGCGATCAGGACCAACAGGATCAGCAGCGTGCGCAGAAAGAACCTTCTCGTTGTCCTCCTTGCCATCTTCGTTGACCGCGTACTCTAGCTTGTCCCTTCGACCTAGTACGAGCGACGACGACGGGCCGAGAGAAATCCACGAACAGGTTGGTGCGTGACCTACGGGCGCGGCGCTCAGGGAGCGAGATCGTCCATCCGGCTATTTTTAGCAGGGTGCCTCGGACTTGAAGGAGGGAGGCCCAAGCACCGCTCACGTTCGTGCTATTTGTGCGCACGTAACACGTTTCGTTCGAGAGAGAGGGATGGGCCAATGACGGGCACGGCCATGTGTGCCACCAAGCAAGCCATCACTCATTTCCCTAAAAAAAAAAAAGGAAAAAAGAAAGAAAGAAAGCCAGCCATCTCAGTATCTCAACTCGTCAGCTAGCCGAGGCAGGCCATCTCGTCGACTCGTCTCCCGAAACATCAATCTTTTCCACTGCAAAAAAAAAAAAAGAAAAAGAAAAAAAAGAGAAGAAACATCAATCTTTCCGTCTTCTCCCCACCGTCCTGCTCCTGCGCCGCACGCACACGAACAAATCCTCAACCTCAATCCCACCTACTCCAGCCAGCCACGCCAGCCAGCAGGCAAATCCCAAACACTCGCGGAATCCATCGATGGAGGCCATAACCGGCGGCGAGCTGCAGCAGGGGATCCAGGCTGGCCGCAAGCGCCCCCGCAGCGTCACGCTGTACATGTCGCCGCTGTGCCCGGAGCTCCGCACGCGGGTCTGGATCGAGTTCGTCGGCTTCCCGCGCCACCTCTGGACGGAGACCAACGCCGCCGGCTGCCTCGTCACGTTCGGCGGCGTCACCCACTTCGACGCCGCGGAGTTCCGGCGGTCCGGGCGGATGGTGGTCGAGGCGCGGGTCACGCGGCTGGCGGAGGTCCCGAAGCGGGTGGACGTCATGGAGGACGTGGGCGGCCCGTTCGGCGTCGGATACCACGTCCCCCTCGTCGTCCTCAGCGCCGAGCCAGCAGTCTTCGGTACTAGTACTACGCCCAATCCATTTTTCTCTCCTCGTCATCCCCTTTTTATTTGTCTTTATTTAGTTTATATTGGCTTATTTGTTGTAACTAATTAACTAGTATCATGTAAAATGTTGTTCAGGCGAAGGGGCTGCCGCGGAGCACGGCGAGAGTGAGATCCCCGCCGAGCAACGCCCTGAATTCGTCAAGTTCTTCCCACCCAGTGAGCACTAGCTAGTACTGCTGATGAAGACTGGGCGCGAGACTGAGCTATGAACTCAGACTCAGTAATTCACTGCTCAGGCCCTCAATTAGTGTCTTTTGTTACCATTCCTGCGTCTGTTAAATCTTCATCTAGCTAGTGTGCGCTCGCGACTGTGATCATGTACGGAATGTGCGCTCGCGACTGTGATCATGTACGGAATGTGCGCTACTATTAGTACATAAGTTCTGAATGGCGCACACGATCATCTGCAACGCTTGTGAATTTGTCCATGTAGGTAAAGTGCAATCCTAGGCTTTTGAAACGCAGGAATTGAGATCACATACAGTGGTCCCTCTCATAATTTTGCCAAAGACTGTAATGCTTACATCCATAGTTTGCTCTAAGTCTAAATAGAAACTTATCTGCATAAGTTGCTATAAAACACACAAAATAAATTGCTAGTATCGTATTTGATGAGTCCGGCCCAGGTGGTGTTGGATGAAAAGCCCGACACACCGATCTGGATTCTTCGAATCCCGCAATCTTAGCACTGACAGCCAAAAATACGACACACCGATCCAGTCTCAGGAGTCCGACCTGAACCTCGGCAACCTTAGCACCGTACTCCGGCGCATCCCTTGGGGAAAGGCCTAATCGCCTCCAAAAGACTAGTCCAATAGGGGAAGGGTGACTCTCCCTTTTAAGGTGACTTCCTCCTCCTAAGTAGGCTTACACGGTCGCCACCCGACTACAACTGGGCCTTTGGCCCATTTACTTGTTGCGTCTTTACCAGCGGGTAATAGTGGAGGATGTCCTCATCAGTATTACACATGAAACATCCTTTAAAAAATTTGAATACAATCTTGTTTTGTTGGGCTCTTTGCATAGAAGAAATGCAATTCTCGAAATAAACTAAGGTGGCAAAGAAGAAATTCGAACCTAGTGCAGTTGCATTGCCTTTTGGGATGGTGGAAGGAGCAGCCTCGCTAACCCCAATTCAACTTCCTTTGCTGTGAATCCTCCTCGCCATTGTCCTCTAGCGCGACGTGGAAAAATGTGACATCTACTCATGCCTCTCTCCTTCAACTATCACTCGTCTCCTTCTTCTAGCCCTCATGATTGTAACCCTAAGCTAACCCTAGGCACGAAAGAGGCAACAAGGGGGCCTTGATGGTGTTGAGCACGCCAGTTCCTGCTCGCTCTCGTGGCGGCGCCCTGCGTAAAGAGCCAGCATCCCACATCCCTACCCTGTGGAAGGTCGTGGTCGGCGAGTTCACGACTCCAATATGCAGCTACGCGAGTGCAAAGTTGCTTCAGCTTCGAGGCTTCTCTAATGCGACGGTCGCACGCATCATGTGGGCATCAAGCTACTCTCTTATATTAACATATATTAACATGCTATGACACTATATTACCTCAATACGCTATATATGTATAAATTAAGAATTATTTATTAAACCACTAATTTTTAGGAACCTCCTCTACATTTATTTTATTAGGTGAGAGGGGGGGGGGGGGGGGGGGGGGACTACATCCGTGTCAAGATAAAAAGATTCAGCATGGGATGGGCTATGGCGAGCAGGCAGCAAGCCAAGCAACATATAAGCATTTTTTTTTAAAAAAAATTCTGAATCGCTCTCTTGAAAGCGGTCATCTCATCTAATTGATTTGCTTGCACAACTCATGTGAATAGAATTTATTAGAGTTGTATCAACCCACTCTTTGTATGTTGATTTCGTATTTTATGTTTCGTTTAGAGATTGCTACTATCGATGAACATGTGCTTGGGCTGTATGCATTTAAGGAATTTTTAAAAAATGATATCTTATTAATGTTTTATATTATGGAGAAAAACTTCTATCATCTTTGTTGTGCCGCGTCTCATGCATCATGATAATTAGACTCTTTACTTTTATGTAACGAAGTATATATGAAACATTGAACATGCATATTGCATAATGTGTAGAGTAAAATCTGTATAACCATAAATAACCAATCCTTATATTTATAATATGCACTATTTAATATGGTATATTTTTGTATTTATAATATGCATTTCTTAACTAATGGAGTTTGTCGCTTTGACTCCGCTGCATATTGTTTTACTAGTTTCCATATAAAAGTGGACTGTTGACTCAAATACATACTTAGTCACATGACTCACATGCACATCTATACTTCATATTAAGAGCCTCGTTACCCCCCCCCCCCCCCCCCCCACACACACACACACCCCACCCCAAAAATAAAAAAGAAAATAAAAAATTAAGAGCCTTGTTACTGAAGCAGATTTACACGAACAGATTGATCTCTGGAAAACAATTTGAGAAGTATTCTGTTCCTGATGGGCTCAAAAGCTTTCTCTCTAAATATATTATAGCGTGACCATCCTATCAATAAACCCTTGATCTCGGATCCGGTTGCTCTGTAGTGTGGCCTATACATTAGTACACCCAATTATAAACTGTTTGCATTCATGTGAACTAGCAATTATAAAATTTGAATAGACGATGGTCATGACAACTTACTTCACTCAAATATAGGAAATAGTATAAACTGCAAAATGACAAGAGTTGGTGGAACCTTGGTTTTGCGAAACCTTGTTTGGTTCAGTTCGTCCCAGGGGTTGAAATTTGCGTGCAGAAGGAACCTTGGGGGTCGCAGCCCCATGGCTGGCTGATAAACTACCTTTGTTTTCAATCTCGTGCGTCCACTGCTTACTATTAGAATTTTGAGGTGATTTTGATGTGTCCATTAATTAAAGCACACTTTGTAACTCTTAAAACAATGTCCTTTTCAAGGAACATGTCTAATTTAATTTAACACAATTATTTTAAATCATGTGGGATTCCTAAATATCATTCTTCTTCATCATGATTATTGTTTCTACTTTAAGGACCCTTCAGAGGGAAAATTTTACAGAGAAAAGTTAAAACAATATGAAGATTTTGGTAATGATTTTTCTTGCATCACACATGGTCATGATGTGGAATCAAAGTTTCAAGTAAAGGGCGTAAGCTTACATTCATGGGAAATGGAATCGCTATCAAATGCTTAGGAAGGGTTTTTGAAAGGTCCGCCTTCATTGGTAGATCTTGTACCATTTCCATCTTATATGTATATATTTTAGTTCTTTGCTTTGGAATACAAAATTATGAAGTAGCTCCTTGGATAGGTTTTGCTATACATTGTGTTGATATTTGTTGCATATGTGATGGGACTCTGTAGAGATATTATTAAGGACATTCTTTGAATTTTAGTCTAGATATAAGTTACTTTTAAAAGCTCCTTATATATTAACATGCTATAACACTATATTACCTTAATATGCTATAAATTAAGACTGATTTGTTGAACTAGTATTTTTTTTCAGAACCTCTTGTACATTTATTTCATTAAGTGAGAGTGGAGAAAATTTCATATGTTTCAAGTTAACAAGATTAAGCATGGGATGAGCAACGGTGACCAAACATGTGCTCGGGTTGTATGCGTTAATGAATTTAAATTGATGTCACATTTTATTTTGGTAAGTTCTTATTTATGTTTGATATTATGGAGAAAAAACTTCTATCATCTTTGTTGTGCCACGTCTCATATATCTTGATATTTTCACCATTTACTTTAAGTATGTGTGAAACATTGAACACGCATATTGCATGATGTGTAGAGTAAATCTGTATAACCATAAATGAAATATCCTTATATTTAATGCATTTCTTTAAAATATGGTATATTTTGGTATTTACAATAGGCATTGCTTTACTATTGGCGTTTTGTTGCTTTGACTGTGATGCATATTATTTACTATATTCCTTATAAAGTGGACCTTTGACTCAAATACATAGTTTTCATATGATCAGCCTGGGTTATAGGAAGCAGACAAAATTTACACAAACGGACTGATTTCTGAATAACAATTGGAGTTGAGGCGTTCCATTCCTTATGGGCTCAAAAGCTCTCTCTAATACTATAGAGTGATCGACCAATAAACCCCCTATCTCGGATCCGGTTGCTCTAAATCCTGATCAGGTGTGTCCTGATCATAGGCATTACCTCGTTCATCCCATATGGCTTCCCTTCATGTCGTCAGGTAACTACACTAGCTGAACCATGGCCACCGAGAGCAGCACAGCAACTGCAGTAGACTCTGCAACGAAACAGAGCCTGCAAGAAGAAACAGAGTGGGATCGAGATGCGTTAATCCTTCGTCAAAACACAATTTGTATGTGTGCACATTGGCGAACGTGTGTGTATGACAACTTGGAACATATGCATGCATGTGAATGTGGTGCGAAGGTTAGCTTGTATTGGAAACTAGTGCGCGGTCGCATTGCCTT